>JAUTBZ010054329.1:0-18224 GCA_032361785.1 Lepetodrilus galriftensis
TGACATACATAAAATCATGTTTGTACTTCCAAAAACCTTTCCACCGCTGTTTGGTAGACAAATATCCACTGCAACCCTCTATCAGTGGTAGACAACCTGAATATCGTCGTAATGTTATTTGCTTCATTATGTCAATGCAAGGGGACATATAATACGCACAGGCAAAGTTTTCTCGCAATTCCTCCATAGTTCAGTTGATGCATCAAAGACAAGATAAATAGCGGAACGTTCCATATATTCATATAACACATTAATATGTTGATAACTATTGAGTACTGGGGACTAAGTACATAAGTAAATAACAACTTTTGGATGGATAAATCAAGTCTCAGATCGAAATTCATTTGTCCATATACATGCCTATCAACTGTGATATTATGCCTTTAAACCGTTAGTGTAAATTGTTGAGTTTTATTATTATTATTATTATTATTATTAATTATTATTATTATTATTGTTATTATTATTATTATTATTATTATTATTATTATTATTATTTTATTATTAGTATTATCAGTATTAGTATTATTATTATTATTATTATTATTATTTTTATTATTATTATTATTATTATCACCCATTAACACATGCAGGCGCCATTTAAATATCAACTTTATTTCAATTCTTCTTCCGAACATCTTGAGCTACACATCGTCTGCTACTCTCCCAATAGGATTGTTTTCCCTGTCAAAAACTGAAAAACTTACTTTCGCTGCTAGACTGTTGCCAGATGTAATACGAAACATACAAAACACACAAGAAATACTAATAGCAGACACACGGAAATAACATAATAAAAGCATTACCAGTGAGAAGGTTTGTACCACTGTTTTCTCATTATCATAAAAAAAACCTCAGCTATTGTGATTTATAGCCAAGATACCTGGCATCTTACATTGATATGTCAATGCCCGATGTGTCACATACAGGCGTCACTAATATACGACAATCCGTGGGAACTATTATCACTAATACTAAATGGCTGTATTAAAATTGTTCATAACATTAGACACATCGCATCACGTGTGAACCTCTGTCGGGTGAATAGGTTTGAAATCACAGACATTTATCTGGTTGAAAAACCCTACGATCATATAATAACTCGGAGAACACAACAAGTCGTCTAAAGTCTTATACCTATCAAAATACTAATGGCATGCATATATTGCCATATAAATCTCATCGGTATTGAGAGTTGGTATCATTACCATCGACTCGTATCCAAGGCCTATACCTCTAAGGAAGAAAAACAGTCCGGCGTATGAATACAATACGGGTTAAGCCGCCGACGACGTACGTTTAAGACCTAATAATGAAGTGCCACAAACTCACTTGAGCATCCTGCCAATTATTATTACTTTCTCTACAAGCATGACAATACAGCATAGAAAGCGACATTAGTAATATATGTATCTACTGCACTGGGGGACAACACAGTATTGGGGTGTACTGTACAAAGATTGAAATGAAACCTACAATTAAGCCTGCACATGTATCAATGGAAGTCGCGGGAACACAGACCTGGTTTTATATTAAGCGATAAATCCGATAGACGGGGGTTTATTTGAGCCGTTGTGATAGTTTAATAAATTCTTGTTTCAAATTATAGGATCGGGCTTTGATGTCCACGTACATGTTATTAATCCGCTGTCAAATGGCGGGGTAACAGGTGCAAATGTATGATATCTCTATTGACTCTATTCCGGTCCCGTTCTCGTAAAAGGCATCCACCCGTAGGCGCCTTCTGTATAATATGTTCAGAAAGAATGAAATTGACTATAGAGACTTGCCGACTGTGGAAAGTATATTATCTTCAATTATACATGCCTTGGTATACGGCCCGCTAGACGGCGAGATTGTACCAATAAGGTAGAGCCTTGTCCGCGCCAATAAGGGTATGCCCTTCACTTGGATGCATTTATTAAAATGGTAGATTGGCAGGGACATAACACTCTTTTGAGATAGAGAAACGGTCAATTTAATATCTGTATTGTAGACTATTGGTTAACGGTATTGCACCACGGTATTCCGTGTTTCCTGCCCCTGATGATGACTTTTGCCGCTAGGTGATTGTAAAGGTCTTGCGGAACCCTTTCGTGATGGTCTCGGGTCCACTGTGATAGTTCGCGCTTTCTTGGTGTATCTATCTCAAGAAGCTTGGGTGGCTACGAGAGCAAAGTGGTATTTGGATACGAAAGCTTCATGAAATGCCCCCAATGTCTCGGTACGCTTTCACGAAGGCTTCGTATCCTTTACGAAACCATAACTCTGTCGTATCATCTTCGAGGATACAAGAACGCCATTAAAGTCGGCCAATGTCTTCTGCATTGCTTTTACTCCAATTCCATAACAGTTGTGGTCAAAACATATGTTTAACTACTGTCTGGGTACCCTTTTACGGAGGTCTCGAATCCATAAGATCTCAATTATAATAGTAATCGTACGAGACCAGAAAGTTATGGCATCGGAGGGGAATACTAGAATCCGTAGAACTTCACGAAACGGTGCCCACAATCTGGCATAGTGTTGAGTTAGGGGCCCCGTTAAGCTTCACGGACGAGTCTCGTATATATGAGCTGGTCCGTAATTGCCTTACAGTTTAGAGAGTGTTTAAAAGGTATACTTATTTAAATGATACGTTGCGATTAAAAGCAAGGGATACGTCAATTAAATACAAGTTGCGACAAAACGCACCGAGGGAAAGAATTCTCACCACCGTAATTACGGTCGACTCACGATGACTGTTCTACGATACGCTACAATTACGCATTCAATTCTGTACTTCACGAGACATTCGGGCAATTATGTTCGAGGAATGTGTCCAATGTGTTAAGCGGGGTTTGATAGGTGCATTTATGGGCTGGGAGCGTATACTACTCTAAGGAAACTGTCAAAGGATAGACATGCATGTGTCGAATATTACAAAGGGAACCACTTCACTCAACACCGCCGGTGCCTCGACGTTCATGGTGCCAAGGTTGGAATACCCGTTGCACTCAGGACCACCTGAACTTCTTTATGCTTATTGTATATTGCTATACAGTATACGATGAGACTGAGCAATACAGTACTTGGCGACACCTATAGTAGGCTAGTCTATTTGTATCACATTACTTTTTCTAACCATTGTGCTTTTCAACAGAGCCATCATAGTATATGGACAGTTAAGCAAGTCTGGGGTTGGAGAGAAAAAGATGTTCGGTAGATTGGTGTGTGTACTTCCGATGAATAGAATTTCTACACAAGGAAGGAAGGTCTTTACATCTTTGATATCGATTTGAAAATGCTCATTGACATTATGGCAGTCAAAGGTATGTTAGAATTCGATCCCAAACTATCAAACCTATAATACCGTTTTCTTAAAACTCCCATTACGTCAATCAAAAGTAAATAGGGTTCCACCCTAAACTATCACATCTACAATATCGTTGATTTCATACACGCATTGCATCAGTCAAAGGTTTTCAATCTCATTCGAAAAGGAGTTGAAACTAACGCTCAATGTTGAAAATTGCTCAGTTGAGCCAAAGTTCTTAACTTTATCTTAAGGATACCTATAGCATGAGCTAGTCACGTTCTAAAGCTAAGAAGATGTTAAGAAATTTCGAGAATAGGGGCCCTGGCCTCGATATTATACGAAACTGTTTGGATACGATTTCATGCTTAAGCTCAAATTGTATATGGGAATTTGTGAACAAAGCTTTTGAGTTGAACATGAGATCGTACTCAAATAAGTTTCGTAATCTTTGTTTAAACATATTTATTGACCAACATTTAGATTGGTATGGTTCCATCTCAAACTTACAAACCTAGATATAATGTATTGCAATCATTATTAACCCTCTCCCTGCTGAAGGCAACTTAACTTGCCCGAGCACATGCAGAAATAGAACACTTTGATTTTATTCTGCAGGGAGGAGGTTAAGGGAAACTAATAGCAAACTATTATTTAGTACGAGCCTTATGATTGGTTGACGTCGTCGTAGATAGAAAGGAAGTCTGTTCAGAGGTTCGTTTAACCATCTTCCTACTGGATTAGGCAACATTACTGCTTATTATGTCATCTTCGGTTGCCTTCAGCAGGGAGAGGGTTAATGCTTGTCAGACGGCACTGTGTAATACAATGACGTCAGAGCTCGGTAATTCACGCGAGAATTGGAACGTAATGGAGATAGTCCTTTAAGATGGCAGCATGCAATGCTGTGGTAATCGGCGAGAGCGTGATTTAAGTGGCAGAAGTGAAGTAAATGTCTGCTTCTGGAACAACTGCTTGTACAAGGAACATAGTCCCACGCGATTTCTGTTCACGCTTCTTTTATTTTTAGATAGACATTTCCTGAAATGCTCTTCTTCACGTGATAGTGTTACCTAGTGAGATGTCGCTCATCTGTTGCACACACTACAGTATTAATTTGAAAACAACATGAGCCATTATAATGGTATTAGAAGTTAAGAATTCACAGCGTGGAAATAGGAGTTAAAAAACTCAGCTGTTAGTTAATTGATGCTCGTTTAATTGAAAGTGGAAAAGCGAGTTTGCAACAAGCTGTCGCGGCCATTATACATCAATAGTTGCATGTACGTGCATCACGGGGTTTTCATGTCATATCATGTCTAGGTAATATACCAGTGGGTCGATTATACAGACGATCTCCCGTAGAATGAGCATTTGGCATTTGTTGTAGTTTACTTTTAAGATGCAGGTTTTCCGGGGTGTGCGTATACCTATTTATCACACAATGTGAATGGTTATTGATTACCTATACAAATGTGATACATTGTGTAGTACCATTAAGCATATGCCGCATTCATTCATTTAACCGTTTTCATGCTGGAGGCAACCGGAAATGCCCTACTGCGCAGTGCCTTTTGATTAATGCACAAGGGGCCAGTGGGAGAAGGCTTTATAAATGAAAAAAATGTTTACTGGTTGACTAATTTGACAGTATGAGATCGACAAGCAGGTGCGTGTTGTATCTCAGTCGATAAAACTTTCTCTCAGGACATTGCACCAGCGTTCCGTCGAGATGAAACGCGACATATATCTGTCATTGTTTCCGCCACACCTATAGGTGGCACGTAATTCTCCAAATTGAATCCAGATACCTAACAATGATAATACATTAACTTTTAAACCCTCATTTCACTTACTCCCCTTTTGATAGCCAAATGCATAGGAATCTACGACCTCCGCGCATATATCTGCAGATGCTTATTACCACGGGGTCGCTTATCACACTTGTTTGTCAACTCGGATGGTGTTTTTTTTATATACCTGTATGTATGTATGTATGTATGTATGTATACACACAAGAGTTGACGAGGCACAGATCTTGCATAAGTCGTTGTGCATTCCAGGTTTGTAATCGTGTGAAAATGTACCTCATGAACCGCATTAAATTATTCACTATCATGGACACCGACGAAATCTATTCGCTCTGTGTGTAGGTCACAGATGGTAGCAGGAAGCCTCCAGCTAAAGCAACTCCTAGCATTGTGGTGGGAAATAACGTCATTTTTTCTTTTCCTTTTTTTTAGGTGTAAGAAATATGCTTGAAATTTAACTAGGAGAGGGTGTGCATGATTCTAGATATTATTGTCAATGAAGTCTCGAATTGAAGTCATTTCTTTTTTCTTCTTTTTTGCTAGGTGTAAGAAATATGCTTGAAATTTAACCGGGAGAGGGTGTGCATGATTCTAGATATTATCGTCAATGAGGTGTCGGAATACAATTAGATAGTGATTCATGAAGCGGCGAATGATCGTGAAGGATGTCCGACAGAACATCGGAGTTGGGAGTCGGTCTTATGGTACTGGGTTCAGCTGCAGGTGCGCTAAGGACGGGGTAATTACAGACTTAATAGGGCTGTGCTTAATCCCTAGGAGCATTGCGAGGATTCACAAAGAGAATGTTTGAAGTCTCGGTATTCTCAGCATTGCTCACCGCCGAAGAACATTCCGCGGTCTGGTTCGAGCTTACCCGACAAATATGCACGTAAACAAGTAGTGGCTAAATAAAATTGACATTTTGTCGTAGTATACGGATTTTGCGATATAAATACAAGAAAGCACGCACGGACACAGATAGACGTACATTTTATCCAACAATAAGATCGCATGCATATCTAAATGACACATATTTAAAGGGTTGCACACAGCCACTCATAATAATAAAATTCAGGCCTTCCTATCTAACGGCTGTAATAACGCAAATTCTGGTGGAATAACATGCGCACCGGCTGGAAAATGAGGGTTACCGGCATGAATTCCGTACAAAACGGCTTGACCCGACCGCCAAGTCCTTGAAAATAACGAATACTACGGTATTGAAAATATCACATTTGTACGAAAGAAATTAAATGGTTTCGAATTCTTATAAACGCATATTAGTACCCCGGCTTTTAGGTTTAAAAGTAATTAATTACATATCACGCTATAATGAACACGAAAAGGAATTGAGCCTGACATATTTTCTTGACACGAGGAGTACTCTTTAAGATAATTAGGTAAAATGAGTAATTAACGCATGATTGGACCCCATGAAAACTTTGATCTTAATTTGAAGTAAGTTGAGATTTATAATTCATACCATGCTATGATACCTTTGATATACAGGTATAGATGAGCATGCATCACCATTTTTTAACCACAGCGTTTATTTTAGCAATTTCCGGGAAAATATGCATTTTCCACAATCTTGATAACGATTATCTATTCCTTCCCGCGATATAATGAAGATCAAATCCCTATTCCACGTAGCACTGCTTTTAGTATAAATGTCGAATAGGCTGTTAGGGGCATTAATGTCGTGATCATATCTGATATCGTTGAAACGCTATTCCCACCTGACTATACGTAGCCATAATTCAAACCTAACAGTTTTCTGTGAAAATATGCATATGAAATTTTACATTGAGGTAAAATAAAGAGTCTAGAAACTGTTTTTAACTCGACAAGAACTGGGTCCACGGGGAACGCAATAGTACACTGATCGGATACCGAGAGTCTATTTTTGGTGGGTGAAAAACGCAGCTTTGTTGCACAGTTGGATTTTCAGAAGAGACCTTACTACACTCGGATTACTGAGATTGGCGCGTGTTGTTCAGCAGACATTACTAGCAGTGTCTGGGTAGCTCATCTGTGTCAGCGGGAAAGGGATACGTGATAACTCGTTATGAATTTACAAGCTTGGTTATGTCAAATTATATAAATCGCCGACTTAAATAACCGACCATAATGTAGTTTCCATAGTGATGACTAATTTGCCATCGTGCAGTTTAGATAACACCCCGTGACTTCGGCGGAAGCGGTACCATGGACGATTATTGCAATACACCCACTTCTTGGCCTCGCCGGAAGTGGTGCAGTATTATGAGTAATATTGGTAGCGGACACTTCCTGTACTAACCGGAAGTGGTGCAGGCTATTATGTTATGGAACATTCTGGAAGTACGCACGCGCTTCCCGGTTTCGGCGGAAGTGATACTGTATTATGGGTAATGCTGACAGTGAGCATGTTCTGTTCTCGAATGAAGTGGTAGAGTTTACCATGGAAAATTCTCGTACGCATTTCCTGGCCTGGCCGGAAGTGGTGTACTATCAAATGGACAAAACTTGAAGTGAACACTTCCTGCCCTCGGAACAATCGCAAACTTCCCCTAGCCAGTGGTTGTAAGCACCCCACGACCCCCAGGGTTACCCCCAGGGCTACAGTGCCATGGTTCACTGGACCCATTCTGAATGAATTTCAACGCCTTGAATAGTAGGACCTAGACCGAAGGCTACTAGGAACCCGTTTGTTCTTTATTACATCAGCCACATTCTGAGATGCACCCGTAACAGTGCTCTCTGTCATACTTCAATTTCCGTGTTCAAAACAACGTCACCCCTGTTTCCTTTGTGCTCAAATATTCCTAAGTTTCATTGTCGTGGGTTACGGTTTAAAAAATATGGGATTTTGTTTTTCATTTGTGAATTGTAACGTGAGAGACAAGTGAATTGTAACGTGAGAGACAAGTTAATTGTCGTTGTGTAGCGGATTCAAAAAGCTGTCTGTGGGGATGCCTCTCTGCGACGTCTAAAGAGGAAATTACCACGTTGACACCGGGATAATACAACCAACGTTAACTACAGTTTGAAAGGGTGAGACGCGAAGAGAAATCTGTTCGGAGAAAGACGTGACACTCGGGTATTCAACACGAGTGTCTTAAAGTCACAACACTAAACCACAAGCAGTCAAGATATTTGAAAGCTCCGAACAAGACTCGTCCCTTTTCAATTGAGCAGGTTCCCCATCAATAAATGGCCTCCACTCTTAAGTCGGTTTGTGGTATTGAGAGGGAAATGAATAGGCTTTCTCATGGGCTACATGCGCAGTGTTGAGTTTGCCAAGGAAAAGGACTCGCGGAGTACCATTGTAGGACGTGACAATGGTGAGTCGGCTTAATAAAGTGCCGCAAACACCAGTCATATGAATGAGTTTTTTTGACACCCACAGAGCCGGGAGTACTTATGGGAGACGTGTATAGCAGAGGCTTCAGACGGGGATCTAAAATTAATTTTCAACCAAGAATAGACCGCTTCGTTCTAAATTGCGGTTAATGGAATCTGAAAAGCCCATTCAGAGACTTGAAAAAGTTGAGGGCAAATGCGTACGACTTTCTCCCTCCGCGAGATGGTAGTCAGAGGTACTGTCAGATCTGTAGGTAACGTACATGTATGCATTCCGGGCAGATCCCGACTTATGACTGCTTGATCGCCCGGCATGAAGAAAAAACTGCCAGGGTTAAGTCCTATCCACTGCCAAAGAATGGGAACCCAGCAGTTAAACGGTTGTTGTTATTGCGTTTTGTTTCGATGTTGTTTTGAAGACGTTTAATCTTGACACACACGAAGGGATAAACAAGCGAAATCCTTTAATTAATGGGTAAAACTTCTTTAATTAAGAGGCTTATTCACTACTTACACAGGAGTTCCGTCGGGAGTGTTCAATATCCTTTTGTAAGAGCAGACTTGCGCAGAGACACGTAGTTCTTCATTGCTTGGTCTGTGTTCAATTTGAAATTCGATTACAACGTTGTCATGCGGAACTAATTTTGTACGGGGCAAATCTCTTTAAAATCGCCAGAGGAATGCTACGTAAGCTCGCCGTACGTAAACTGTCGTTGTGTTAGTTGGTGGTAGAAATAAAAATAGAAGAAAGAAAAAAGAAAAGAATACATTTGCTAGTGAAGTGGAATTCTTTCATTTCACGTAATGCATCTAGGGAAAAATTAATAGGATGGCTCACCAGGATAGATATCCGTCTAGTCTGTGTTCGAATCTGTTGCATCCCGGGCACAATTTCAGTAAGCTGTTGTATTCATTACGATACCGAAACTCTCTCTTTAAGTAGTTTGGATCGCCGTAGTAAGAGGTCACTTACGAGAGGGTTATAATGATCTCGTAGTGGCTACGATCGCTTCGTGAAATGGCGCCTAGTTGTACTGTCTGGGTTTTTATGAAATCTCAACCATTGACATTGAACGATCGGTCACAAATACCACGGTCTGAATTAGACCTACTTGAACACATCCACTATTTATAAAATGAAAATACGACCTAAGACTGAGTAAGAATGGATTGGGTTTTTTTTCAATACGAAAACTAACAGAACAACTCGGAATTCGATATATTTTAACCTTGCATACCGGAAATGCAAGCATATGTGTAGGAACAAAATGCCCAAATAGCTTTATGTTTGAAACAAAGACATTTTTATTTGACACTTTCCACTTCCCAGTACTTGATAGTGTTTCCCGTGTGTTAACAAAGTATGTATGGAATCACCTCAATGTGTTGGGGCGCCTGATTAACGAACCTTTCACAATGCAATTTGTCTCAAGTTATCTCATAATGCCTATTTTAGCATCATCACCGGCTAAAAAACTCCCAAGACTATTAGACCAACCTACACGAGCGGTATACTACTCTTTTAGAAATCCATAAGATCACGTTCCTTGAATTCTGGGGAGATGTAATTTTACTTTCTGCGATAAAATGCCCATTAAGTTTTCTAGGAATTTCGCTTGTCGGGGAGGAAACTCGAGAAGTTTGCCGTGGATCGAGTGAAGCATTTTTATATTACTTTCTGATAAAACATTCTGGTTTCTTTCAAGGATTTCGAATTAAACTAATTGATTCTTTCTTTTCTTCCTCTGCAGGCGGTGTACAACTACGCAACGATAAGCTGTAAGTGCCACGGCGTGTCGGGGTCTTGCAGTCTGAAGACATGTTGGCAACAACTCCCGTCTTTCAGGAAGGTCGGGAACAGATTAAAAGACCGATACGACGCAGCCACGGAGGTGAAGTTCAACAAAAGGGGAACAAAATTAGTGCGGAAGAATAAACGCTATAACCGTCCGACGCGAGAAGACGTCGTGTATTTGGACGAATCTCCGGACTATTGCAACCGTGCCGTGGACACCGGTTCCTTCGGCACCATTGACCGCGAGTGCAACCGGAACTCGGAGGGAATGGACGGATGCAATTTATTGTGCTGTGGCCGAGGGTACAACACATTCAAGCGTAAGCTGGTCGAACGGTGTCATTGCAAGTTCTACTGGTGTTGTTTCGTCAGGTGTAAAACCTGCGAGCGGACGGCAGATGTGCATACGTGTAAGTAGTTGTTCTACAAGGCAGATGACGTCATGACGTTTTGAAATCTCGCGAGACGTGACGTCTTCGCAACACAAGATCATCAGCCAGCGTCGGAACATGACCTCTGACCGTCTCGTAAGACAGTCGCGCGTGCAGCATGCAGTGACGCAATCGCCAGCAGACGTCAATCAGTCGACGGAAGAAAAGCGTGCAAGTTGTCAAAGACACCCACGGCGCAGAAGTACAATCCTCGCAGACGATCTAGAGATTTGTTGACACGGATTTAAACGACGAGGGTAGTTATCTCCCTTATCGATCGTACCTTACTGAGAGGTGCTGGTGGTGGTCTTCCTCGATTGAGGACATCATGATTTCTATCTCCTCGAATTAAAAACATGGAAGAGGGTTAGAGTAAACTGTTCTCTCCTCGAACTCGAATACATAAAATGAGGAAGTGTTCTCTTCGAAAATTGACACGGACCGAGGAAATGTTTTTCTCTATCTTGAACTCGAGGAACTATTTCTTCCTCGAACTGACTTTGCTGATATTGTGAATTGTGTTCTGTCCTCGGAAGTATGGCTGAAGTAGTTCTTCTCTCCTTCTTATATATTTGTCACGGAGAACCCAGGGTAGTTCACATGCTGCGTAGACATTTATAATATAATGCGCAGAATGTGATTCGTTTACTTGTCGAAATGGACCTCATTGTGCATTGATTGTTTGTACGGTACAACATTGCCAATACCGTGTACGTATGATACATTATAGGCTATGCTGATTACTGTGGTAAAGTATAGGCCATACAGAGTACGTATGGTAAAGTATAGGCTATGCGGATTACTGTGGTAAAGTATAGGCTATACGGAGTACGTATGATAAAGTATAGACAATGCGGAGTACGTATGATAAAGTATAGATTATACGGTGTACTGCGGTAAAGCATAAGCTATGCGGAGTACTACGGTAAAGTATAGAATATACAATGTACGTACTGGTATGATAATTTATAGGATATAAGGTGTACTACGGGAAAGTATGGGTTATACGGAGTACTACGGTAAATTATAGGCTATACGATGTACGTATGATAATGTATAGGCTATGCGGAGTTCTCCAGTAAAGTATAGGCTATACGCTGTACGTATGATAAAGAATAGGCTATATACCGTATATGATAAAATATAGGTTGTAATGTATACGTGCAATGCGGTTATAGACTACAGAACGTATGACATTTTATTGGTGTGTAATTTATATGAGATTCACAAACTGAAATACTTCGGAAACAAACAACAAGCATTTCCAGCTTAGGATTAATTATCATTATCATATTTATGTACTTTAAGAGAAAAGCCCAGTCTCATGTTGTTGTATTCGGGCGATCAGCACCGTGTTGTTCTCGGACACAAAGCTGGCTTAGCTTAAAGTAATCGCCTTTGACGGGTTTGTGCGACATCAGGGTTGGAACTGTACATTTACCTTTATTATTGGAGATATTTAACAAAGCAGAGTTGCGAGAAATGCAACTATGATTTACCGTGGAAGGGTAGTAAGGACGATAATACGATGAAGAACATTGTGTATGTAGATTCGAAATTTAATTCTATATTATTAATTCTTAATTCAATATAGGGACGATACAAAATGAAGACCATTGTGTATGTAAATGTGAAATGTAATTCTTAATTCAATAAGACCTCATAATAAGAAGACCAAGGTTCATTGTCGTGATGTCCATTTTTTTCTACATGCATACGTCAGGGAGGTATATAGATTTGAAGAGTTCATCACGGCAATAGACGATCAGAATATTTAAAGATGGGTTTCATGTAAATGCTCATCGAGTGTAGCACACGGGAAACTATATATACCACTTTACGATATGTTACCCGTGGGGAACCTAATGGCTTTATCCGTGGGAGGTGTGTCAGTATGCCGATGCTGATTGGTTCCGCTGACTTTCGCGGAAAAATACATCGCTTTTTAAAAATCTGTACCACGGCTGAGACTGCCTCACGGGTACCACATAACAGAGTGGAATCATATCGTACCCCCTATGTTAGACACGATGGTAAAGACTGTGATTTTGCTACTTATATTCTTAGTTTATGGCAAATGTATGGAATCATGTTAAAGCGTATACTATTTAGTGAAGACAGATATTAAACCCTCATGGTCTTCTCTGAAACTAACTGTTATTATTGTTTGACTTTTTGTTAAATACAGTGAATTTACAACTGTATTCTATATAGTTATCAATCATTCGTACGATATGAGATATCATTTTGATAAAAAAGAAAAACTATTGTTTTTTTGTGTTCAACACGGTGTACGTAATTTTGCACATAAAATTTGTAGAACACGTGACTTCTTGACTCCTGAATAATTTATTTTACAGATTCTACAGTTGAGTTTAGAGGACTGTACGTTTACTTTAACACCTTATCTCCTTCATGCTTCCTGGATACTTTACCTTACGAGATTCTACAGTTGTACTTAGTGTACTTAAGGACAGTACGTCTACTTTAACCCCTTCTCTCCTGGATTACGGTGGATCTCCAGCAGAGAGAAGGTTAAGATGGATGAATTTCGTCTACTCATGTTGCGTAATAGTCCTACGCATTATGTTCAATCATCTTAACCCTCTCCATACTGTTGACAACCGGAGATGTCCCAAAAGAGCAGAATATGTATTTCTTCCAGCAGGAAGAGGGTTACGTGAAGTCGCCTTCCTCCAACAAGGCCAAATGAAGAGAGAAAAAAAAAAGGGGTGTGGGGGGAGGGAGGGGGGGGGGGCTAGGCTGGTCATGCTTAATAGCTTGGAAATTCATCTCTGATTTTATCGTCAATCTAATTAAAATTAAATCTTGGTTAGTTTCCGCTAATAAGCAGCAGATTAGTAAAGCAAAGGAACTAAGATTTCATTTTAATTAGATTGTGGTGCGTTATCTTGTTTGTAGTATACGTTCTACCAATGGCTAGGAACCGTGCAGTATATCTCGCCTGGATATGCATTTCATACATGTATTCATGCTAGTATAGTGAACGGATCTTTACATACAAACGACCATGTGTTTCACATCTTATGAATTCTTCACATATGCTTTATACTAACACGAATATAAACATACATGTTGACACACAACCTAACAGTTGTTGGGAATCGACATGAAGATGGGGTAGATAACACACACTTCAGTTCCCGGTATTGACAGACGAAACGAAAGTACTATCAGAAAATATCTAGAGTGTTTGCCTAAATTGTATTATCCTCAACAAGAAGCGTCTGCAATGAAAATCACGTTCTCTCCCGTATCTGGACAATCTGTATTCTCTTGCAATCTGTACTATTCACAACCGAAAGTAAGCAAACACGGAACATACAGTACCACGTATTCACCAGCGTTTGACCAATCCGAAAGGAGGGTCATTTACAAACCGAAAGTATACACATGGAATAATCACGTGTACTAGTGTTTGATTAGCCCGGAAGAAGGATAATTTAGAAACGAAAAGTATGCACTCGGCAATGAATAGTCAATTGTTGACCAGTGTTTGACAAATCCGAAAGGTACAACATTTACAAACCGAAAGTAATAATCACTCAGAATAATCACGTGTTGACAAGCCCTTGAACAATCCGAAGGAACGATAATTTACAAACCGAAAGTAGTCACGTGTTTACCAACAGTTGAACCATCCGGAAGGAAGAGTGTTTACAAACCGAAAGTAGGCACTCGTAATAAATCACGTGTTTACCAACATTCGACCAATCCGAAAGGAGGACCATTTCCATTTACAAACCGAAACTATGCACTCGGAATAATCCCCTGTTGATAAGCGCTTGAACAACCCGGAAGGAGGAGCGTTTACAACCGAAAGTATGCACTCGGAATAAATCACGTGTTTACCAGCGTCTGCACAATCTGTGTTATCTTTCAAAGTGCAAGTCATGGGGTATGTCGGCCGAGAGATAAGCATTTACGATTCACCAGCTGTCGGTGGAAAACACGCAGGAAAAACTGAAGCACTGGACGGTAATACATGTTCTTGTAGTCAGGTGGTAATTTTACTCATATGAAAGACCATGGTTCTTCCTGGAGGTTTCATCCTGTGGAAACAAAACGCTGACATCGATATCTTACGTTGGAAGAGTTGGCATATGTGATTTGTCTTGGTAGATAACATTCACAGTAAGACCCCGAACCTTCTTCTTGTGCATATCGCATTCAGTATTGTTGCTGCGACTTTCTTCATCTCGGAAGCTATGGGTTTAATCTAATCGGGAGCAATTGGAATTCTTCGAGGCGGTTCGCAGATGCATGCATTCCGTGGTCGTGTAATGTTTCATCCGTATGCACAGCATTTACCATATTGGATTACTTCCCCTACATCAATGCGATAATCAACATGGTATTTATAAAGATCTGGGTCGTCCCTGAACATGTATACTGGATAAAAGGGATGGTCCTGGGTCTCATTATCCCATGCTTTGTCGACAACTTCGACCAATCATTTTCACGGAAATTTGATTATGGTTAGTTGATTTAGTCTAACCATAATTTTAGCCAAATTTGGACGTTTTAGCCAACTTACTTTTAGACTTATAGGCGGTTGGACATTTTATCCATACGACATCTTAAACGGTGAAAGTAAATAATTATAATATTTAATAATATATAAATTATATTAATGTGTATTATAATAACATTAATTAAGGTCTGGTAGATATTTTGTGGGGAAGCTTTCTACCAAATTTCGGAACTCGACTGGAGTAATTTAGTACCATACTTTTCCCAATGATTCTGTAAGTTCTTGAAGAGTAGGCCTAACTGAAGACCGACGCTTTGAAATTCCTTGTTAAAATAGGATAAAGCTAAAATATATCCAAAAGGGCTCCTGTCCCTTAATTAATGTTGTTCAGTATACGAAAGGAACCGCTGAAATATTTTTTAATAAATCTAGACATGCATATGCCTGTTTATGGCGGAAATACGACTGCTGGGGTGAGACTAAGGTGTGACACAGACTATCCCGATAAAAACATATCAATGGTATATTGATAAGAAGTCTATACTAAGAGCTCGTGCACACCAACTGAATCAAATTCCTCATCCTCCGATCATTGTGAGTTGGTACAAGTTCTTCAGGCGCCAGATCCACAAAGTTATCTCATCATTGCAATCGATTGTAAACCTATCGTAAGATCAGACTTGTGGTAACCATCCTCATCTTACGCTAGGGTTACAGTCGACTGCACAGCTCAGTGGATCAGGTTCCAGGTCGTATTCATATCTCTTGGATTATTTGCAGAATCTTCTTTGCCGCACCTATGCTACGGGGATCATACAGACCGGTGTTTATATATAACCGATGCGTGGCGATATCAATCGACTGCGATGGGTATTCCTAGATGATGTATATTTAGTTATTGTCTTGCACACGTGGAATACCGAATAGGGAATGAAAGTCATAGAAGATATGAATCGACGTGTTACCATACCTACCGGCTGATATATAATATGTACTGCTTTTGAAATGGCTGAAACAGATTAAAGTTGCCCTAATACATATAAAGGATATATATGACTAGACGAAATCAAAACTGTATTTTCTAACCAAGCCATTGGTCCATAAATATCCTTTGTTATTTATCAGTGTATAGCGCAATAAAAATTCATTATGACTGAGCCTGATTGTGCATAATAATTCATGCGATGGACATTAACTGGATTTTCTACTATAATATACTATCCCATATATTCAATTCTAAACACGAATGTGTTTTTCTTTATCGTAATAATTGCAGTAGAGGTACACCACTTTCCGGAATGTGCATTCCAGCTCTCACAGAACTAGAAGATGAAACAACATTAAGAAAACATATCTATTATTATGGATTTGTCCTGAATTCATTCAATAACAAAGAACCAGTATATTTCATTTTTCATTTATAAATTAGTGTATCCCTTAATCCAGTAAAGTAGTTTATAAGTTCGTATAATTATCTTTCAGTATGTCTTTATCCTACGGTTCGGTGTGTCTTCATCCTTCAGTATAGCATATCTTAATCCTTCAGTTCAACTTGTTTTCATCCTTCAGTTCAGTATGTCTTCATTCTTCAGTTCAGGATGTCTTCATTTTTCAGATCAATATAGTTTCATCCTTCAGTTCAGTGTGTCTTTATCCTTCAGTTTAGCATACTCATTCTTCAGTTAGTATATTCATTCTTCAGTTCAGTATCTTTTCATCCTTCAGTTCAGTATCTTTTCATCCTTCAGATCAGTATGTCTTCATTCTTCAGTTCAGTATGCCTTCATTCTTCAGTTCAGTATGTCTTCATTCTTCAGTTCAGAATGTCTTCATTCTTCAGTTCAGTATGTCTTCATTCTTCAGTTCAGTATGTATTCATTCTTCAGTTCAGAATGTCTTCATTCTTCAGTTCAGTATGTCTTCATTCTTCAGTTCAGCATGTCTGCATTCTTCAGTTCAGTATGTCCTCATTCTTCAGTTCAGCATGTCTGCATTCTTCAGTTCAGTATATCTTCATTCTTCAGTTCAGCATGTCTTCATTCTTCAGTTCAGTATGTCTTCATTCTTCAGTTCAGTATGTCTTCATTCTTCAGTTATTGTTATTATTTTTATGTTGCTATTGGTTTCCAATGTCATCGCTATCTACGTGCTGAAATTTGAGGTCTTGACCTTCTCATTTTCACGCACTTGCCACTATAGACAAGATCGTGTTTAGGGATAACCTATTTGCACACGGGATCTGGGAGCATGACTGGTTTACCAACATTTACTCAATCATTTGTCAAATAAAGCAGTTCCCACACACCATGGAGTTTCATAGTTTGCTTCAGTTACAAAAGAAAAAAACTAAACTGAAACTATACCTGAAGGAAACTAGCCAAGGACCATTTAATGGTTTCTGACATTACTCCCGTAGACAAAGAATAAATAGTTTCAGTCTTAGAGGTGGCTAGAGTCTGGGCGATATTCTAATGGCATACAATTACATGCGTTCATAAAAGAAAAAGGGAATAGGCAACAGACAGATTGAGCTAATTCGAAGTTAAATTCTAACGAACAGACATGTGTAGTTACAAAATGTCTGGCTGTATTGTCTGACCCCGAGATTAGCCTACGAAGCCTTTTTTGAGTAAGATTTAATGCTCAAAGTAAAGTTTTCAAATCCCCATGTAAAATTTGAACGAGCATAAAACTTTTAATTGTACCAAAATGTTTCCTAATCTCGGGTATCCTTTAACGAAGCTCTCGTATTCACTAAGACAATAACGCTCTCTTTGCCGATAGCTAATACACTTATAAATATAACTGTAAAGAGAGCGCTATGGTCTCTTAGCGGATAAGAGAGCTAAAAGGATACAATGTACCCTGGTTTACACATATATTCTTTCGTCATTAGTCAGAAACAATTGGATAACTCTGAATTTCACGGCCCGAATTTCACAGATAGGGCTCAGATCAATGGATCAATTTGTAAATATTTCTTATGCCAATTATAAACCTGGAATGATTTTAGAAAACCAGACAAATTATCCACATAAAATTATGTGTTTCC
>JAUTBZ010054440.1:0-38649 GCA_032361785.1 Lepetodrilus galriftensis
TGTGGATCTTCCACAAATATGGATATAGTAGTAACAAGTAGCATTACCCCAACTTTTAGTCAAATCGGCCCATTGTGCGGTACGGATGCTCCAGTATTGTTACCAACAACAGATGCGAATGGCATGACAGGTAGCTGGGATATAGCTTCCTTTGATCCTGCAAGTGGAAGTGGTACGGTCACGTTTACACCAGATGGTGGACAATGTGGATCTCCTACAAATATGGATATAGTAGTAACAAGTAGCATCACTCCAACTTTTAGTCAAATCGGCCCATTGTGTGGTACGGATGCTCCAGTATTGTTACCGACAACAGATGCGAATGGTATGACAGGTAGCTGGGATATAGCTTCCTTTAATCCTGCAAGTGGAAGTGGCACGGTCACGTTTACGCCAGATGGCGGGCAATGTGGATCTTCCACAAATATGGATATAGTAGTAACAAGTAGCATTACCCCAACTTTTAGTCAAATCGGCCCATTGTGTGGCATTGATGCACCTGTACTATTGCCAACGACGGATGAAAATGGTATGACAGGAAGTTGGAATATCGGGTCATTTGACCCTGCGAATGGAAGTGGAAGTGTTACATTTACGCCAGATGGTGGACAATGTGGATCTTCCACAAACATGGATATAATAGTAACAAATAGCATCACGCCAACCTTTAGTCAAATCGGCCCATTGTGCGGCACTGATGCCCCTGTATTGTTACCAACGACAGATGAGAATGGAATGACAGGTAGCTGGGATATAGTTTCCTTTGATCCTGCTAGCGGCAGTAGTACGGTCACGTTTACCCCCGATGGTGGACAATGCGGTACAGCTGTAAATATGGATATAATAGTAACAAATAGCATCACCCCAACCTTTAGTCAAATCGGGCCATTGTGTGGTACGGATGCCCCTGTGTTGTTGCCAACGACAGATGAGAATGGAATGACAGGTAGCTGGGATATAGTTTCCTTTGACCCTGTTAGTGGAAGTGGTACTGTCACATTTACACCTGATAATGGCCAATGTGGTACAGCTGTAAATATGGATATAGTAGTAACAAATAGTATCACTCCGACCTTTAGCCAAATTGGCCCTTTATGTGGTACGGATGCCCCAGTGTTGTTACCGACGACAGATGCGAATGGCATGACAGGAAGTTGGGATATAGCATCCTTTGATCCTGCGAATGGAAGTGGTACGGTTACATTTACACCAGATGGTGGCCAATGTGGAGAAACGACAACGATGAGTATAGTAGTTGCGAATAGTATCATTCCGACCTTTAGCCAAATCGGCCCTTTGTGTGGCACTGATGCCCCTGTGTTGTTATCAACGACAGATGTAAATGGCATGACAGGTAGCTGGAATATAGCATCCTTTGATCCTGCAGGTGGAAGTGGTACAGTCACGTTTACGCCAGATGGTGGACAATGTGGAGAACCAACAACCATGGATATAGTAGTGACAAATAGTATCACTCCGACTTTTAGTCAAATCGGCCCTTTATGTGGCACAGACGCCCCTGTGCTGTTACCGACGACAGATGAGAATGGCATGACGGGAAGTTGGGATGTAGCAACTTTTAATCCTGCGAATGGAAGTGGCACGGTCACATTTACGCCAGATGCTGGACAATGTGGAGAAACGACAACGATGAGTATTGTAGCTGCTAATAGTATCACTCCGACTTTTAGTCCAATCGGCCCTTTATGCGATACAGATGTACCCGTAATTTTACCAACAACGGATGCGAATGGCATGACAGGAAGTTGGGATGTAGCATCCTTTGATCCTGCAAGCGGAAGCAGTACGGTCACGTTTACACCAGATGCTGGGCAATGTGGAGCAATAACAACCATGGATATCGTTGTCAATAATTGTGGGTGTGCTAATCCGGCAATAGTCGAAGCAGGTCTAGACCAAGACATTTGTTTGTCTTCACCGATAATTAATTTAAATGGAGTATTGATGGGGTCAGCCACATCTGCAACTTGGAGTGGTGGTACAGGAACCTTTTTACCTAATGATCAGGATTTAAATGCAACTTATACACCGTCATCAGCCGAGCTTAATTATGGTTCTGTTACATTGACTCTTATTTCAAATGATCCAGATGGCTCAGGACCTTGTTCACCTGCAACGAACCAAGTAACATATACTTTTACGGAAGTGAATGTGTTAGGTGTGACCATGATTAATAATGGTTTTATCGATTGTTCTGGAATTCCGGATACTTTAATTGGTAGCGGAACAGCATCAAATGGTGGAATGGTTTCGGGGTATTGGAAGGATGCAACAGGACTAATTTTAGTCATTGGAGATAGTTTAATTGCAGGTTCGCCTGGTCAATATACTTACTTTGTTGAAAGTACTGCAGGATGTTTAGATAGTACAACCGTAACGGTACAGAGTGCTGCCAATGTTCCTGATATAAATGCTTCCGTAAGTAGTACGATGACTTGTCTAGATACTTTGATTGATTTAGTAGGCTGGTCTTCTACTCAAAATGTTACATATTCTTGGACAGAACCTAATGGTAATATTCAAAGTGGGGCAACATTAACAGTTGACGAAGCAGGTTTGTATGTTTTTAATGTGTTTGATCCCTTAACTAACTGTCCAGCATCACTGAATGTAACGGTAGTAGCGGATACAATGAAGCCAATGGTTACAACGATTGCAGGGGAGATAAGCTGTGCGGATACTTTGGCAGATATTATTGTGAATAATATAAATGGACTTGATTTGACTTATTCTTGGTTATTTCCAGATTCCATTACTACTTCAATGGATTCTTCCTTGATTGATATGACTCAAGGTGGGATATATGCACTTCATGTTGTTAATGAAGCAAATGGTTGCTTTGATGATATTATTGATAGTATTCAAACAGATACGATTGCTCCAAAGAATTTGATCGCATATGGAGAAGCTTTGAATTGTGATAATCCAGCGACTCAATTAGTTGCTTCTTCTACAACATCAAATGTGGCCTTCGAATGGAATGGGCCGAATAATTTTAAAACCAATAATCCAACACCTACTATTCAAGTGCCTGGAAACTATGTATTAAAGGCTTTCGGGACAAATGGTTGTATTTCTGAAACATCCATTGTAATTGTTTTAGATACCGTACAACCTAGCATGAATCCATATACATTGGATACCATCGACTGCGTAAATCAAACAGCCACATTATTTGGGAATACGTTGAATACCGTAGTAGAATTTTCTTGGTATAACAATGGTAGCTTAATTGGTGTAGGTGATTCAATAGATGTAAATGGGGCTGGAAATTATGATGTGATTGCCACAGATCAAATAAACGGTTGTTCGTCAGAGAGTTCAGTTACAGTATCTAATGATTCAGATTCACCGCTGATTACCTTGACTGTTGACGGTGTCATAAATTGTTTTGGCAATAGCATACCTGCAACTTTAAATTCTAACCGTCCTTTGGATAGTATCTCTTGGACTGGGCAGAATTTGAATATCCAAAATGATCCTTCAATATTAATCAATGAAGCAGGCGATTATCAAGTTTATATCATAGGAGATAATGGGTGTGTTGGGCAGCAAAGCTTTACAGTTGATGCAGATACCATACAACCACATGCATCTGGTGTAGCCAATTTTGATGTGACATGTACGATTGATAAAGGAAATTTGGGAGTCGATGGATCTTCAGCAGGCAGCAATGTTAGCTATTCTTGGGAATCCTTGGGAGCAGGTAATATACTAACTGGAGCCAATTCTAATGAACCATATGTTCAAGGTGCGGGAAGTTATTTACTGACTGTTTTTGATAACAACAACGGTTGTTCTGCTTCTTCTGAGATAGTAGTAGAAACAATTGGCGATGTTCCAGTAGCATTAGATTACGATGCTGTGCCTGTACAATGTAATGGGTTTGCAGATGGTGCGATAATTATTCGTGGTGTGCAAGGAGGAGAGTCTCCATACTTATATAGCTTAAATAATGGTCCTTTCGGACAAAATAAGATTTTCTCTCCAATACCACCTGGTGAATACAAAGTGATTATTCAGGATGTGAATGGATGTACATTAGAGAAAACTTTGAGTGTGACTGAACCTGATTCTTTGACTGTAGATTTAGGACCAGACCAATTAATTAAATTAGGGGATGCCGTGAGCGTTACCGCAACGGTTAGTGACCCTGGTGCCATCCAATCCTTTGTTTGGAATGATGTTTTTGATCCTAATTGTATTGGTAATCCAAATTGCTTTACCCAAGATTTCTCCCCACCAAAGTCAGTCACTCTGAGAGCGACTATTTTAGATGCTTCTGGTTGTAAGGCAACAGACTTTGTCAATATATTTGTTGATGATACTCCAAACATCTATGTGCCTAATATATTCTCTCCAAATGGAGATAGTTATAACGACTTATTTACGGTTTATATGGGGCAAGGAGTGAAGGAAGTTACGGATTTAGAAGTATTTGATCGATGGGGAACAAAAGTTTACCATGTACCTATTGTGGATGGTATCAACGGTTGGGATGGCTTCTTTAGATCCAAAAAATCTCCTGACGGGGTTTATATTTACCAATTTTATGTATTATTGGACAATGGAGAAATTAAATTCTTTAAAGGCGATATAACCTTAGTTCGATAATAATTGAAATAATAGGATGGAAAGGCGACAAGAAATTGTCGCCTTTCTTTGTTAAGTCTTATTTCTCAAGCGTGAATAGTTGTATTTTTACAACGACTATAGAATGTTATGTGAAAAAATTGTATTTTTACAATCTTTAATAACCTATATCTATTCTTTTTTAATGAAAGAAATGATAATAAAATAATAAAATGAATAAAGTAGCTTTCTTATTATTTACATTTTTTGTTCTTGGATCTTGTTCTAATTCTGACCAGTATGAGAAAATGAAGGGTAGCTGGGTTTGTGCTAGCTGGATCAATCAAAGTGATGGTAGTGATATGTGTAACGATAATGTACACTTTTCTTTTAATTTAGATAAAACTTATAGTTCACAATTTAATACCGCCAAAGAAGCAGGTACCTTTTACCTTGTAGGTAATGTATTGTACGTTACGCCCAAAGGGAAAACGGAGTTTGGCGTAGAGATCAAAAGATTAGATGCCGATACAATGACTATTTTGATGAACCGATCGGGTGCTTTAGAGACACTAGTTTTGGTTAAAAAATAAGTCTTGAATAAATACGGTTTGTTTAGAATTATTTCTAAACCTGACCAGACTAAAGCTAGTCCACCCAAAACACCAATTAAATATTGACGTATGTCCAATTTGAAACTAATTCTGATTTTTCTAACCTTCAATTTTGTATTGAATGGTCAAAGTACTTTAATTCGTAGTGAAATTGTCTCCTTTGAAGGACAAGATTTTGCGCAAGCTAGAACCTTAACGGATGGTGATTTACCCTATTTTTATCGTTTTGGACATTTTGATAATATTCCTACTTCAAAAGAACGGGCAAGGTTAGAAGCACAAGGAGTTATTTTTATGGATTATTTCTTAAATTCTACCTATTTATTGGCTTTTCAGCATTCTATTTCAGCGTCTCTATGTCGGTCTATAGGTATGGATGGACTTATTCACATTCCCTTAGTCGCTAAGCTTTCGCAAAAAGTAAAGGAAAGACCTATTCCTGAATGGGCGCTTGCAAAAAATGGTCAGGTAAAGCTGATTGTTAAGGGCTATAAAAACAACTCTCCAATGCAATTTAGGGAAAGGGTCAGGGCTTTAGGGATAGAGATAGATTTTGCCGGAAGGCGTCAAAGCTATGTTGAGCTGACAATTGATGAAGATAAAATTGATTATTTAGCGTCATTACCAGAAGTATCTTTTGTCGAGTGGATTAATCCACCATCGGTTCAAGATGATGATATTGGTCGTGGGATGCATCGTTCTAATGTATTGAATGCAAATTATGCTGGTGGAAGACATTACGATGGAGAAGGTGTTAATGTGTTAGTAAGGGATGATGGGTCTGTTGGTCCGCATATTGATTTTCAAGGTCGTATTTTTCAGGCGGATCCATCAACTAATGGTGGTAATGAACATGGGGATATGGTCGCAGGCATTTTTGTAGGCGCAGGTAATATAGAGCCTACTTTTAAAGGAATGGCAACAGGAGCAAATCTTTTTGTAAGAAATTATAATGCTAATTTTCAGAACTATACAATGGATTTGCATCAAAATGAAAATGTAGTGGTGACTTCATCTTCTTATTCGGACGGATGTAATGCAGGCTATACTTCTTTGACTCATACTATAGATCAACAGATTTTTGATAATCAAACTTTAGTCCATATTTTTTCAGCAGGTAATGCAGGAGCTAACGGATGTGGCTATGGAATAACTGGATGGGGCAACATTACGGGTGGACATAAGCAGGGGAAAAATGCAATCGCAACAGGAAATTTGAAAAAAAATATAAAACTAAGGTCTTCTAGTAGTCGGGGCCCTGCCTATGATGGGCGGATTAAGCCAGATTTATGTGCACATGGTCATCTTCAAATGTCAACAGATCCAGATAATGAATATGGTACAGGAAGTGGAACGTCAGCTGCTTCTCCTGGAGCTGCAGGTGTATTTACGCAGTTAATACATGCTTATAAATCAATAAATAGTGGTGCAGAACCAAAATCGGGTTTAATTAAAGCGTGTTTGCTAAATACAGCGATAGACTTAGGTAATGTTGGACCTGATTTTAAGTTTGGGTGGGGAGAGTTAAATGGGTATCGTGCCGTGAAGACCATTGAGAACGGAGACTATTTGTCGAGCTCCATTGATCAAGGACAAGCCAATGTTCATAGTATTAATGTCGCAAACGGAGTGACACAAGTACGGTTTATGTTATACTGGATGGATCCACCAGCTCCTTCGGGAGCCGTGAAGGCATTGATAAATAATTTAGATTTAAAAGTGATATCTCCTTCTGGTGATACTATTTTACCTTGGGTATTAGATCCCGCACCCAATGTAACTTCTTTAAATTCACCTGCAATACATGGTGTAGATGACCTGAATAATATGGAGCAGGTTGTCTTTCAGACGCCACAAATGGGTAATTATCAGATCTTAGTCAACGGAACAGAAGTGCCGATGGGGCCGCAAGAATATTTTGTCTTGCATAGTGCAGTTGACGCACCCTTGTTTATGGCTTTTCCCGTAGGTGGAGAGTCTTTTGCCCCAGATGAAAAAATCCGCATCTTCTGGGATGCTTATGATGTGTCCAATAGTGATTTTACAATAGATGTCTCCTATGACAATGGTAGCTCATGGGCTTCTATAGCGGTGACAGGTGGGCGATCTTATTTATGGACAGTCCCCAATGTTGTCAATGCAGATTGTCTGATTCGAGTATCAAGGGATGGAAATTCGTCCCAATCAATCAGTAATTTTTCAATTATGGCTCGTCCTACAAATTTAAGTGTGGATACTGTTTGTGCGGGGTATGCGTATATTTCTTGGGATGCGGTTGTTGGTGCTACGGGTTATGATTTGTTTGTTTTGGGAGAAAAATATATGGACTCTGTGGGTACAACAACCAATACCGGCATTTACTTACCATTAACTAATCCTAATGTTGGTTTTTGGTATTCCGTAAGGGCAAAAGGAGTGAATGGCGTATCTAGTGAGCGAGCTTTCGCAAAATACTATATAGGTGGAATTTTGGAGTGCCAAGTTTCTTATGACTTGGTAGTAGATAATTTGATTGGAATTTCAGGTAATGATATATCTCAATGTGATTTTCAGGTTGTACCGATTAAGGCAACTATCCGGAATAAAGGGAAGAATCCAATGTCAAATATTTCTGTTACATACAAAAAGAATAATAATAGCCCAATAACAGTGCCTTATGGTGGGACTATTAATGTAGGCCAGACGGTCATTTGGGATGCAATGGATACCCTGCAGCTTAATCAATCTGGCCAGTATAGTATTTCTGTCGATGTTGTGCAAAGTGACGATGAATTGATATTTAATAATTCAGTTAGTTATACTTTTAATGTGGAGAATTTGGCGATGTCTTCAAATACTGATATAACGGAAGATTTTGAAGGCGCGCTGTATCCACCTGAAAATTGGAACCTGGTCGGTGACGTAGCTGGTTATTCTTGGATGAAGGAAGCTTCTGTTGTTGGTTCGGGTGGTTTTTTAACATCGGTTGTTTGGGTGGATAATTATATCTATGATAAACCTGGAGTAGTGGCCGTAATTGAAACGGAAGCGGTGAATACTGATACGGTCCCTGTTTTGAAGCTATCTTTTGATTATGCGTATACTAATTATACTTCGGCTCTTTCGGATTCCTTAGAAGTAATCGTGTATGATGTGTGTAATTCAATAAATGGTGAACTGCAAATATTTTATAAAGGAGGGGATGATCTAAGAACGATTCCTGATGTATCTACCAATAAATGGCATCCAGAGTCTGCTGATGATTGGAGGCATGAAGAATTTGTGATCTCGGGTTTTTTAGGGGGGAATGTTAAAGTGAAATTTAATAATATTAACCAATGGGGGAATAGCCTATACCTTGATAATATTCAGTTGGTACCGAGTATGCCTACAGGTATCCTAGTGGGCCAGACTGATGGTTGCTTGGGTGAAACAATTACATTTACAACGGATCAAATTGGGGATAGCTTAGCTTATGAATGGAGTTTTGATGACGGTGGGGAAATTGTTACAACATTTGGACCACACCAAATAACTTATTCAACTATTGGCCCTAAAAACATCCAATTAATCGTTACGGGACCTAACGGTGCTGCGACTTACAATACTTTTATTGAAATATACCAGGCCCCAGTTGTTACTTTTTTATCTACAATATCTGGTCAGATAGCCAGCTTTTTAAGTACATCATCAGATGCTATTTCTTATTTTTGGGACTTTGGAGATGGTACTACTTCTGCACTTGAAAATCCTTTACATACATTCCCAGATACTGGTAGCTATACTGTTTGTTTAACAGTAGTTAATAGTTGTGGCTCATCTACAACTTGTCAAGTTCTTGGGATCGTAACAGATGTCAATGACCTACAAACTGTTTTTTCTGGAATTCAGCTTGCGCCAAATCCAACCACGGATAATTTATATATTACGAACCTTGGTAAATTGGCCTATGATTTTGACATAAGTATGCTCGATATGACAGGAAGGGTAGTGGCAACGAACGATTTTGTTGATCTGCAAATCGGGGAACGCAAGATGTTGAATCTGTCAGATTTGCCTAGTGGTATTTATTGGTTGAAGTTGATGAATAAGGAGCAAGTCGCTTACGCAAAAATAGTCATTGAATAATTCTAAATCAAGCTAGATGTCCGCCGAGCCATATAAAAGAATCCCTTGTGGAGTTTATGATCAATTTGAGCTATTGTCCATGCGTCGCACGCCAGTACGTATTCAATATCTAGATGCACAATCTCAACAGTTTCAAGTGGATGATGTGATTGTTAATTTAAAAAGTGTGGAAAAGGTAGAATATGCCATTCTGAAATCTGGTTTAGAAATTCGATTGGATTGGATACTACAATTAAATGATTTGGTGATTCAAGATCAAAAAGGATGTTACTTGTGATATGAGTAAGAAATTTTCCATTAAAGAGCGCTTAAAAAGCTTCACTTTTGCTTTTGCAGGCCTGAAGACGCTGTTACTTGAAGAGCACAATGCTTACCTGCATGTTGCAGCGACCTTTTTGGTCGTCACGATGGGCTTTTATCATGAGTTGAATCATACAGAATGGATATCTATTGTTATTTGTGTCGGTGCTGTTTTTTCTCTTGAGCTGGTCAATACTAGTATCGAAGCACTTGCGGATCATATCACGCCCGAAAAGAATGATAACATAAAGAAAGTCAAGGATCTAGCGGCAGCGGCAGTTTTAGTTGCTGCAATGATGGCTGTCGTAGTAGCTCTTCTAATCTTTATTCCAAAGATGTTGAGTTAAGTGATTTGGGACTAGGTGGGTTTATATATTTGCCTACTGAAACCACCAATCTAGCATTAATCCTTTGAAGACCATGATAGTTGGACGGGTTATACGCATTATTTGGTCTAAACTGTGCCTTTGAATTAATTCCAATAAAGTAACTATCAAAAATACGGATTCTCGTCAAGATACCCAAAGCAAAATCTAGGTTGGATGTAACCTTTCTTTTGGCGGTTACATTTTCTTGATATTTTGATATTCTTGCAGCAAACTCTGGTGTGTATCCATAGTCGTTTAGGGCAACAGCTCTAGATGTATAAGAATACCCTTTGTGGAAGAATAAGATGGATTCAGCCTTTAGCCAAATTTGTACTCTTTTTAACTCAGGACCAAGTTTCCTAGCGTAAGCGAATCCAATCGGTATAGAAAACTCAGGCGCAAAAGTGCCCAAACGTGTTAGTGATTTTGTATCGTTAAAATACATTGTTTTTACAGGATTAAAATAAAAATCCATTTGAGCAGTCACATTCATCTTGATATAATGATGATGAAACTTATTGGTTGCTACAAAAAAATTAGTTTTAGTCCCTTCATAACGAAGGCTTTTTTCTATGCTATGCCATTTGAAACCCGTGGAAAGAGAAAAGATGTGCCTATCCGTTTTTAGGAAATCATAATCAATACCAATCTCCTTTTTGGCTAAATCAGAAACTTTCCAAGAAATACTATATGACCATATAGGCGATTTTTGCGCAAGCATCCAAAACGGGATAAATAAAATAGTGATAACTAACAAAATATTTTTCATGTTATTGATTTCATAGGGTTGAGCTACTCTTTTAATATATTGACGTAAAGTAAAAGAAGAATGGTTGGCTTCGGAAGACTTAAACAAAAAAAAGCGCACTCCTTGGTAGGAGCGCGCTTTTCAAAAAGCAAATAACAATATTAATGCTTAAAAGGATCAGAGTATCTCTCATCTACTTCATTAGGGTCAGTATATTTAGGATCTGTGAAAGTTTTTAAGAATTCAACCAAGGCAATTTTATCATCTGAACTTAGATTTAGATTTCTAGGCTGGCCATTATTCGTCTTAAGATTTTGAGATAAATTAGGGTGATTCACAATGCCAGTGCTATAATGCTCAACAACATCTTCCAGAGACTCGAATTCACCATTATGCATATATGGACCAGTTAAAGCAACATTCCTTAGAGAAGGCACCTTAAATACAGCGTTGTCACTAGTTTGACCTGTCCAATCAGCTTTCCCTTTATCTGAATAATTCATATAAAGACCGTTGTTAGCCATTGGGACAGATGATCTTGCAGCAAACTTACTGTGGCAAGAAGTACAATTATCCATAAAAAGTTCTTTACCACGAGCTTGTTGGGCAGTGAAATTAGAAAAGGTAGCATATTCATTACCATTATTTTCATTCATGCCTTGGTCAAAAGGAGAGTCATAACTACCCATTGAGTTGACAAACTGCTGAATCGCATCAAGAATGTTGTCTTCAGTGATTCCATCAGCATAAGCTTCCATAAACAACCACTTGTAGTATTGTGGATTTTCTTTAACCCTTTCTACCACTAAATCCATATCCATGTCCATCTCCTTAGAGTTGGTCAAAGAGCCACGAGATTGCTCTGCAACACTTCCTGCACGGTCATCCCAAAAGAAATTGATGCCGAAAAAACTTGCAGTACCATAATAAGCACCAAAACTAATCGTACTTCCTAGTCCAATAGAGTTTCTTGTGGTTTGGCGTCCGCTGACACCATCACTAAACTGTTTGCCATCTGCAAAAGCCATTTCTTGGATGTGGCAAGATGCACAAGACACTTCATTCGTTTTTGATAATTTTTTGTCATAAAACAAAACTCTACCTAGAGTTGCTTTTTCATTGTCAATGGTAGGAGCAAAAAAGCTATTACCTTTCAAATACTGTGGAAAATCCACAGCGTAGTCATTGGCCGTTTCTGGAAGGTTCAAGTATTGACTTGCTTCTGTGTAGGCATCATGAAAAGGGTTGATGGTGGTGACGGGTTCCTTTGTCTCTTTACAGCTAACTAAAGTTACCATAACAATTAAAGAAAGGATTGGAATAAAAATCTTCATAATAGATTAAATTTTGTGAATATAAATCAAGTAACACTTGTCTTTTGGGCATTACTTGCCTGCTAAGATAAGACGTTATTAACAATATTTTAGTCTTTTAGGATTAAAAAAAAGTGTTAAAGTTTTTAACAGTTCGTGATTGTATTATGCAAGTAGCTGATTGTTAGTGGTTTGTGTAAATGCTGGATGGTGACTTTGATCATCGAATGCTAGGTTTGATTGTTAAAATAGACGCTTTGGGCACTTATTTCAAAAGGTTTAGGACTAATACCCCATTATTTTAAACATTTACTTTTTTTATATGTATATAACTGTCTGAATTATAATGAAATACAAATTAAAAATCCACACATGTTACGTTCTTTCCTATTCATTTCGCTGGCACTTTTGTTATTTAATGGCACCTTATTTAGTCAAAATTGCCCCAATATCCCTAGTTTTACTAAAATGGGTGACCTTGACGGTCACGGTTACTACCTTTCGGAAAATAACCTTTCTTGGGCAAAAGCCAATCAGTTTGCCCAACAAAATGGTGGCTACTTGGTCACGATGAATAGCCAAGATGAAAATGAATTTGTTAGACAACGCCTAGGAAATAACATGGTCTTTATTGGATTCAATGACAAAGACCAAGAAGGTCATCCACTCTGGTCCAACGGTGAGCAAAATACCATAAATTTAAGCTCCAATAATAATGATAACAATGACTTTGCAGTAATGAATTTTTGGAATGGGTACTGGGAATTTGGAAACAAATGGGAACAGCGTAAATTTGTGATGGAAATCGATTGTGGGAATTCAGTCCCACCTACAAATTCATCTCCTATCCAAGTCTTTATTCTGGCGGGACAATCCAATATGTCTGGTGGTGGAATTACCAATGAGTTGGATCCTGCACTAAAAATTGTCCCCCCAAATGCAAATGTACGAATCCATTTTTATGGAAATGAATATACCGATTTTAGTGTAGGTAATTTTGGCCCTGAAGTGACATTTATTCATGATATAACTCAAGCCAATCCAACCCAAAAGTATCTTTTTATTAAATATGCTTGGGGTGGGACTGGGATAAATCTTTGGTTGCCAGGTAGTCTTCATTATCAAACATTAATGACTAAAGTGTACCAAGCACTTGGTAGCCTAAATATGGATTATGAATTAGCAGGATTTTTGTGGATGCAGGGGGAGACAGATGCATTTAGTCCTGATGATTCTGGGTTGTATGCACAGCGCTTAAATACGATGATTACTAGCTTGCGCAATGAATTGGATGAACCGAATCTTCCTTTACTCATCGGACAAATTAATCCCCCAAACGCTTGTTGTACGGCTACCGTTCAAGCTGCTGAATTTGACTTTGTTGCTGATGACGCACAATCAAAATTAGTCCTAACTGATGGATTGTCAAGACATTGGAACGACCTTATTCATTATAATACTGCTGGGCAAATTGATTTGGGTCACCGGTTTTTTGCAGCCTATCAGACTTTAGCACCGAAGAATTTTGAATTGCAATGCCCAAAAAATATCATTGTGGTATTGGATCAAGGAGATGCAGATGTGAAGGTTTCTTGGGAAATTGATTATGTTTCTTCCAGTTGTGATTTGGGCGTCAATGTTCAAATTGCTCAGACCGAAGGCATGCCTTCAGGTAGTCACTTTGAAGTAGGTAATTTTAATATAGCGTATGCAGCCATGGACGATTGCCAAAATAAAGATACTTGTTATTTTAATATTAAAGTAAGTGAATTCTCGGCATGTCCATCCGCCGTAGAAGGTTTTACTAAATTGGGCACTTTAGATGGGCACACTTATTTCCTTTCGGAAAATAGCCTGACTTGGATGGAAGCTCAAGCTTTTACTGTTGAAAATGGTGGATATCTAGCCACTATGAACTCTACTGATGAAAATGATTTTCTTAAAGGTATGCTTAATAATAACATGGTCTTTATAGGGCTAAGTGATTATGAGAGTGAAGGGGACTTGAAATGGGCCAATAACGAGTCCTTGAGTGTTGACTTAGTTTACGAAAATAGCACAGCCAATGATTTTGCGGTCATGAATTTTTGGGCTGGTACTTGGCAAATGGTGAATAAATGGGTGGCAAAACCCTATATTATGGAGATGGATTGTGCAAGTGCGGATTATGTGCACCCAATGTCTGAAGATGGGTACATCCTATCAACTGTATATCCCAATCCAGCATTTAACAAAATTAGCTTTGATTTTGATACCAAAACTGACATGGAAGTCCTATTTCGTGTTTTTGACGAAAAAGGACATCTATACCTTACGGAAAAAAGGCAATTGACAAAAGGGTCATCAAATGTGTTGATAAGCATCGAAAATTTGCCGAAAGGCCGCTATACCATCAAGTCTAATCTCCATCAACAATCCGTTCATTTTGTTAAGTTTTAATTAGAGATAAGCCCCAAAGAATGGACGTAATCGAAAATATTACGAAAATATAGGTGATAAAAGCTTTCAAATTAAAAATATTTGTACATTTAGGTCGAATTTGGAAAAGTATTTTGCTGTAAAGCAGTAAAGTAGGATTTCATTCTAAATTATTCACTAAAAACAAATAATCATGAAAGTAAAAACAAACTATTTACTTTCCTTTCTGATGATGATGCTCTTCTCTGTAGGAGTATTTGCACAGGCAAGGATGGTTTCTGGTACTGTTACGGACACGGATGGAGAGACACTAATCGGTGTTTCCATCGTAGTCGTAGGTACTACAACAGGTACAGCCACAGATATCGATGGTCGGTACGCTATTGCTGCAAAAGACGGCGATGTCTTAGAGTATTCTTATGTTGGATACGAGAAACAAAATGTAACAGTGGCAGGGTCTTCCGCTGATGTTGTGTTAGCGGCTGGTATATTGATTGATGATGTTGTTGTAACAGCATTTGGTATTAGTAGAGAAAAGAAAGCCTTAGGTTACGCTGTAACTGAAATAAATGGGGATGAATTAATGAAATCTCGATCTAATCAGGTAATTACAGGTTTACAAGGAAAAATTCCAGGTGTATCTATTAATCAAACAAGTGGTGCGGCCGGTGCTGGTGCAGATATTGTGATACGGGGTATTACTTCTTTGGATCCAAGCAGATCAAATAGCCCATTAGTGGTAATTGATGGTGTACCTGTAAGTAACTCAACAGACGTTGCCAGTATGCTACCAAAAGAAAAAAGTGGTGTAGCAACTAATAACGGACAATCAAGTTTTTCTAACAGATTAATGGATGTCAATCCTGCTGATATAGAGTCGGTAAGTGTCTTGAAGGGTGCTTCTGCAACAGCTTTGTATGGTATCCGTGCAGCTAATGGAGTATTGTTGATTACAACGAAGAAAGGTAAAGCTGGTAAAGCTCAAGTTACCTTTAATACATCCATAGGGTCTGATGTATTAGGAAAAAAACCTGTTTACCAATACAAATATGGAATGGGACGTTCTGGCCGATTAATTAAAGGCAATAAATATGAGTATTGGTACACTTTAGGACCACCAGTAAAAGATGGTGTCACAGAAGTGCATGATCCAGTTGCTGATTTTTTTAGAACAGGCCAAAGAGTTGATAATAGTCTAAGTGTACGTGGTGGAACTGAAAAAGCAACCTATTTTACTTCATTCTCTCAAAAGAATCAAACAGGTATCGTACCTGGTTCTGATTGGAAGAGATATACAGGAAGAGTAGGCGGTAATGTGAAAGCTTCTGAAAAATTAGATGTTTTTGGTAGTGTCAACTTCGTAAAATCTGGTGGTAAAAGACCGCATGAAGGGGATAAGTCTGTATTGAGTTCTTTAGCTTATTATACAACGGGTAGTGATATTAATGATTATATCAATCCAGATGGTACAATGAAAGATTTGACTAATGGAACTATTGATAATCCCAGATATTTGGCTGAAAAGACCTTGTTTCAAGATAATGTGAATAGAACCTACGGAAATTTAGGTTTTTCTTATCAAGCAAATGAGTTTTTTAGTTTTAACTACAAGTTCGGTCTTGATCAGTATTCTGATTTTAGAGAAAGATTTGTAGGGCCTGGATTCGATATTAGCTCAAAAATGCATGGTTTCGTTATTGAAGAAAGTGTTGGTTCGCGAGAATTCAACTCCATCATAATGCTTAATTTTAAGAAAAATTTGTCAGCAGATATCTCAGCAGAGTTAATAGTTGGTAACGACATCTTAGATGCTAAAAGCCAAACAGTTAATACACGTGGAGAAAATTATGTTTTAGATAATTTTCATAGTTTAAATAACACAACCAATAAATTTTCAAGTACCTACGGGTCAAGAAAAAGAACCATTGGACTCTTCGGTTTATTAAGTATTGGTTACAAAAACTTTTTGTACTTAGATGTTACAGGTCGAAATGACATGTCTTCTACTTTACCAAAAGCAAATAATTCCTATTTTTACCCATCTGCTAGTTTAGCTTGGGTAATATCTGATATGACAGACTTACCCGATGTAGTCTCTTTCGCAAAATTGAGAGTTTCTTTGGCAAAAGTGGGTAAAGATGCCTTGCCACATAGAATTGGCTCTTATTATAGACCAGGTGGAAACTTTCCTTTTGGTGCTGTGCTTGGCTATGAACAGAGTGTTGTCTATGGCGACCCTAATTTGCGCCCAGAGTTTACAGTCACTTCAGAATATGGAGCAGATCTTAGATTCTTAAGAAATAGATTGGGAATTGATTTTACCTACTATAAAGCAGTAAGTAAAGATTTGATTACAAGTGTGCCTGTAAGTAATGCAACGGGTAAGGCTAGATTTGTAACCAATGCTGGTTCTATTGAGAATCATGGGATAGAAATTTTATTAACCACACGTCCTATTCAAACAAAGAAGTTCTCTTGGGATTTTGATGTGAACTATACTAAAGCAGAAGGAAAAGTATTAGAAATCGCTGATGGTATTGAAGCTATTGAATATTATGACGGTGGTTACTCTGGCATTGTTTCTAAATTAGTGAAGGATGGTAAAATTGGTGACTTATGGGGGCGCAAATATGGCCGCTCTCCAAAAGGTGATTTGTTGATTGGATCGGATGGTTTCCCAAAAAGAGTAGACACACTAACGGTTGCTGGAAATGCAACTCCTGATTTTGTAGCCGGATTTAATAATACTTTTAATTTTGGTAACTTCTCTATTTCTGCTTTGTTGGAATGGAAAAGTGGTGGTGACTTAGTTGATTTGTCTTATAGAAACTCAGCAAGAAACGGTTTGTTAAAGGATACAGAATTGAGATACGCACAAGTGATTTTTGATGGTGTAGTCGCAACTGGAGATCCAGATAATCCTACTTATGAGAAAAACACAAAGCCTGTAGAAGTCTATGGTGGTAATTACTACAGAAATTCTAATAGGTTCAATCGTGCAGCAGAAATTTTAGTTCAAGATGGTTCTTGGATTCGACTGCGTAGTGTTTCTATTGGATATGCACTTCCAGAAAAATTCTTAAACACGATTAATATTGCCAACGCCAATATTAGCTTAACAGGAACGAACTTATTCCTAAATACCCCATTTAGGGGGTATGATCCAGAAACTAATTTCTTTGGTTCAGGTAGTGCTATTCTAGGTTATACGGGGCTAAAGACTCCTGGTACTAAGAGTTACACCCTAAGTCTTGGATTGACATTCTAAACAAAAAAAAAAGAAATTATGAAAATTAACATAAAGCATTTAATGTTCCTTTTTACCTTGGCTTTTGCATTCTCGTCTTGCCAAGAGTATTTGGACGTTAATGATAATCCCCATAAGGTTCAAGATGTACCTTTTGAGAATCTATTACCTACGGTGATAGAAAGAGCATCTGCAGCACATTACTCTATTGCCCGTAGTAGCTCATTAATAACTCAGCAAATTGGATATAATTCGGGTGGATATCCAGCCGAAGTTACTTCGCCTGGGGGGTGGGAATCTACTTATTTGCATGTCTTCCCTAATTGTGTCGAGTTGATTAATAAAGCGTCAGCAGTCGATGCTTGGAACTATGCAGGAATTGCTCAGATTTTAATGGCAGAAAACTTAGGTCTTCTTACGGATAGTTGGGAGTCAGTACCTTATTCTGAAGCATTGAAATCAACAAATAATTTGACACCAGCCTATGATTCGCAGACAGCCCTATATCGTGACATTAATAAATTATTGGATGATGCGATTGTGAATTTGAATAAAACATCTGCTTACGAAGTTGATGAAGCAGGTGATTTGATTTATCATGGCAAAATGGAAAAATGGTTGCGTGTAGCTCATACACTAAAGGCCAGGTACGCATTGCACTTGTCTAATAAAGGGCTTAATAATCAAGAGATTTTGGATAATCATATTGCTACTGGTTTGCAAAGTAACAGTGATGACTGGCAATTGGGGTATAATGATATCAATAATAATTCTTGGTATATTGTTGCAAAAAACAATAACACTGGTAATCATACAGTTGATATTGGCGGGTATATGGTTTATTTATTAAAGGACAATGATGATCCTAGATTGTATTCGATTGTCGATACAACTGGATTTGGTGGAGCAGAGCCAGTAGGATCTTCTCCTGAAGATACGCCATATGGTAGTGAAGCAAATAACACATCTTTTAAGACGGAAACGACATGGTTGTCAAACATCAATTCTCCATATCAATTCTTGACTTTTTCAGAAGCAAAATTCATCGAAGCAGAAGTCGCTTTTCCTGTCGATAAAGCAAGAGCTTATCAAGCCTATTTGGATGGTATTGCCGCCAATATGGACAAAATGGGCGTCAATGGTGCAGCTTATTTGGAAAGTCCAACGGTTGCTGTAGGTATGGATAACTTGACTATTTCCCTTATCATGAAGGAAAAGTACAAAGCTACCTACCTAATGCCAGAAACATGGGTAGATATGCGTCGCTATAATTATGATGCGAATATCTATACAGATTTCGTCGTTCCAGATCCAGATACTTTGATAAACGGTGCCATTTATAGAATGGAATACCTTTCTTCGGAGTTGTCTAGGAATAGTGTAGAAGTCAATAAGGTATTAAAGGAAAATACCGTAAAAATGTGGAGAGACCAATAAATTGGTCTAATTTCTAATCAAAAAAATCATTCTAATGATGAAAAATAATATATTAAAATTGTCCTTTTTGTTCTTAGCTATTGGCATCTTTATGTCTTCTTGCTATAAGGAAGAAAGATGGACAGAAGAAAATACCGAAGTCTTGGGATATTATCCCTTGATAGCGGCATTTACAATTTCTCCAGATGGAGAAGCTACTTCCGGAACTGAACTGAAAATTGATTTAAGATACTGGTGTACAGATCCAATTAAAGAAATCATTTTTTACCCTGAATTAGGCGGAATGATGCTGGACTCTGTGATTGTTCCTTATGCTGAAGCATATAGTAATGTGTCTCAAACGGATTCTTTAATCTTTACTTATGTTGCTCCAACTGTTGTTGATACAACATTAAAGTTAATCGTAAATGCAAAGGTGGTGGCTCAAAATGGACTCTCACGTGTGACTTCTTCTTCTGGAAGGTGGTACAAAAACTTTACAAAGCCTGTTAGTATTATGGTAAAGCCGTAATCGATAGAAAATACTGATAATATTGCAGCCAAGCTTTGCTTGGCTGCTTTTTTTATGCCCCATATCCATATCACATATTAAAGGATTCCCTTATCTTTGCTCCTATCATGAGTGAAAAAGTAAAATCCAGAGCCGGTGGAGCGGCCATCAAAGGCATAGGCCCGATTATCCTTTTTATGGCGGTACTTGGTATTGCAGGGATGATTATCTATAAAACCTTCAAAGGGGCAGGGAGCGAGCATCCTACTAGCCGCCATACCGTCACATCTACTGTAACGGGCAAGGACGGCAAAAAGAAAAAAATGACCTTTGTGCCTGCTGACTTTGACCTAAATATGGACGAAGATCAGATTTTATCCATCCTAAAGAATCCTGAAAAGCACAAAAAGGAATTTGATAAATTGGTCTATAACATCAATATCAAGGTCCTGAAACATGTCGCTAATCGGATGGATTTACCCAATGACTTGAAACAAGAAGTCGAAAGCGAATACAAGCACCATCATCCTTACATGAAGAAAATGTATCTCCGTGATTTTGCCAACTTGAAGGACACAACTTCCAACCTTTATAAAATCTGGTATAACAATCAAGCCACCAGCTCCGTCAAGTTGTTTAATGAAGTAGCATCCAAATACACTTGTTATCTCGTTGATTTGATCTTTACGACCGTTGCCGAAAAAGGGGGCTATGATTTCTTGAAAAAGAATAAAGACATGCAGACTCCTTGCGGAATCGCCTTGGAAGAAGCAATGTATCCGATGTTGGAAAGATTAGAAAAACGCGCAGCTATTGACGATTTTAGCGCAAGCAAAGGGCTATTGGAAGAAAAAGTCGAACAAACTATTGCCGAATTAGCCGTCATGGAAGTCCGTGATAAAAAAGCCATAGACAAAAAGCTAACCACCAAATTTTTGGGATTTGATGTGTCTTCGACCGATGTAGAGATTTCGGCCATTAGTGTCTTGAAAGTAGGGTATAAGCTGGATCGCCAATTTTCGGTTGCCCTAAAACCTAGACGCAAAGAAGTGGTAATCACTTTGCCACAGCCAGAAATTTTGTCTCATGAAGTGTACCCAAGAGTGGATAAATTGGACATTGGTTGGATGAAAAACCTGAATAAGGATGATTTTAATGATTATTTCAATAGCTTGAGAGAAGCATTCAGAGAAGATGCCTACAACAGCAAAATATTTGATAAATCAAAAGAGCAAATCGAAAATCTGCTCTCCATGATGCTCGATCCAGTCGTTCAAGGAATGGGCAGTAATTACAAAATCATCTACCGGTACCAAAAAGTCTATGACGATGATTTACATCGAATGAAAAAGAAGCGGAAGAAGAAAAAGAAGTAAAAGGAGTTGATTCGCTTGTCCTTCGGACATTGCTAGTTGAGTATTCGCTATCGCTCACAGGTTTAGAAGTTTTTATCGTTAGTAACTAAGAAGCACACATTGCCCCAAACCCTGCATCTGCGCTCATCTGCAAAAATCTGCGGGAAATATAATGGATAATAGCGCCTAAGACAAACGTCCTGTTTAACAAAGCCCCCCAATATATTTACATAACCATCACCATTGATGAAAATATTCCTTATTTTTGTCCTTAGCATTTCCGCAAGGACATCATCAAAACAATGCAATGGAGTCAATAATCAAGACAATTACGGAGTTAGAGAAGCATTTTGCCCCCTTTCGGGAAAAAATAGTGGGCAATCAGACTGAATTTACCACACCGTACGGCAAAAAACCATTGATTTATGCAGACTGGACTGCCAGTGGGCGCTTGTATGCACCTATTGAGCAGAAATTAAGCTATGATATTGGTGCTTTTGTTGGTAATACACATACCGAAACGTCCACTACTGGGACCGCGATGACCAAGGCATATCACCGAGCCAAAGAAATCATCAAAAAGCATGTGAACGCATCAGAATCGGATGTCCTAATTTCGTCTAATTCAGGCATGACTGGTGTGATAAATAAGTTCCAAAGAATATTAGGACTAAAGTTGCATGAGCGCTTTGACTCCATGATTACCCTTGATCAAAAAGATCGACCTATTGTTTTTGTGACGCACATGGAACACCATTCTAATCAAACTTCTTGGTTGGAGACCATCTCGGAAGTGGTCGTGATAAAGGCAACAGAAGATGGATTGGTGGATCTAGATGATTTGGGGCGGTTGGTTCGTGAATATCCTAATAGAACTAAAATCGCAGCGGTTACATCTTGTTCCAATGTCACAGGTTTGATTACGCCTTATCATGCGATCGCAAAAATAATGCATCAGAATGATGGATTGTGTTTTGTCGATTTTGCTTGTTCCGCTCCCTATATTGATATAGATATGAATCCTTCTGATCCTTTGGAAAGATTAGATGCTATTTATTTTTCGCCACATAAATTTCTGGGCGGACCAGGGTCCGCAGGGGTATTGATTTTTAAAGCGGAGTTGTACAAAAATAGCGTGCCTGATAATCCAGGTGGCGGTACGGTCAATTGGACCAACCCGTGGGGGGAGCATAGCTACATCATAGAAATAGAAGCAAGAGAAGATGGGGGCACCCCAAGCTTTTTGCAAACAATGCGTACCGCTTTAAGTATTCAACTAAAAGAAAAAATGGGCGTCGCCAATATCCTTCAACGCGAACATGAGCAATTGGATATCCTTTGGCCAAGAATGAAATCAATAAAAACTTTGCACTTACTCGCTGATAATCAACCAGATAGACTAGGAGTCATTTCTTTTTATTTTGAAGATATTCATTATAACCTTGCGGTAAAATTGTTGAATGATCGCTTCGGTATTCAGACACGTGGTGGTTGTTCTTGTGCGGGAACTTATGGGCATTATTTGTTAGAAGTATCCTATCAAAAGTCTAAAAATATTGTTGACAGCATTAGCCATGGAGATTTGTCTCAAAAACCAGGTTGGATTCGGCTATCCATTCATCCGACAATGACTAATGAAGAGATACTTTATATTGCAGAAGCACTAGAGTCCCTTGCGGAAAATCATAAAGAATGGGCAACTGATTATGTCTATGACTTACATAAAAATGAATTTTACCATCAATCGCATCCAACCCTAGAAGCGGATTTCGTCAATGAATGGTTTCAGTAACACCAGCTTTAGCTGGTATTGAATGCTAGAGAGACTCAATCACCCTTTAACTCAACAACCATAGTAGTCAACCGACTAATAGCAGAGATATTCCCCGCTTCATCGGTAATTTCAATATTCCAAACATGGACAGAGCGTCCAACCCGAATCGCTGTAACTTTACCATAAACAAATCCACTACGAACAGAGCGAAGATGATTGGCATTAATTTCAAGCCCAACAGCGGTTTGTTTGGTCATGTCAGAGATACAAAGGGTCGATGCAACACTACCTAGTGTCTCGGCGAGTACGACAGATGCCCCACCATGTAAGATGCCAAAAGGCTGAACGGTTCGATGATCTACTGGCATCTTGGCAATCAAAAAATCATCTCCAATCTCGATAAACTCAATCCCAATATGACCACTTAGAGAGTTGGTTCCCATTGAATTAAGAAACTCGAGTGTTGTTTTTTGCTTCCAAATGACTTTATTCTGGCTCATAGATTAAGTTATTGTTTAATGTCACAATTTATATCATGATTTAGAAAATTTGTGGTTTCATCACGTAGTTTTTGTTCCATTTCGGGCTGAAGGCGGATTAGTTTATTATTGTTGCTTTCTGTCGTGTCTTTGATTTCCCAAAGAATTAATTGGTCGTCATTTTTGGAAAGAATATAATCAAAATACCCATTGATTGCATCTGTCGAAAGATTGACTGCTGGAATAAAAATGGGCGTATCGTTTGGTTGAAGTTTGATTAATTCATCAAAAATACTATTTAAGATTGGACACAGTAGACGTGGCGAAAAATCTTGAATCATATCTGCAGGGAAGAGATTGCCTGATTCTTTAATGATGGTACCTTGTTCGTTAATCCAGAAGGTATGGTTTTTAATTGGGGTCAATTTTTTACTAATTTTGAGCTAATAATTTAGTTCCGATTTCAAGGAACAATTGTTCTACATTTTCACCTGTCTTGGCACTTGTTAGCATGTTCCAAGGCAAAGGAATGTTTTGCTTGAGTTCTGCAATAAAGTCTTCATTGACCAAATCTATTTTGTTGCCGACAACGGCAGTAATGCCATTAGGTAGCATTTTTTTGAGATGGGCAATATCATTTTCAAGACCTTCATAAGTAGATTTTCTAGTGACATCAAAAACATAAATGATGGCTGAAGTTCCTAGAAAATAGGAGTTGGGTACTTTGTCTTGTTTTACTTCTCCAGCAATATCCCATATAATCATGGAAAGTTCCTTACCATTAATGTTTAAGACTTTTTTGTCTACTTTTACACCAATGGTCGTCAAGTATTTTTTGCTAAATTTTGAATATAAAAATTGTTCAAACAGAGATGTCTTTCCAACTCCGAAGCTCCCAGTTAATATTACCTTTTTTGAGATCATAAGTTTTTAGGGTGTGGGATTAATAAAGAAGGTTTTTAGATTGACAGAGAGTGCTACAGAGAATTGTCCACTTTTAACTTTATCTCTGTTCAAATACTTCGCTGCAAAATTATTCATTTTTTCATGAACAATGGCACTTTGATGCGAAGAAATATTACCATTAACTGCTACAACGAAATAATAAGAGTAATAGCTTTCCAGTAATAATTGGTAATTATCGTAGGAAATTACTTCTAATTCGGCGCCATTTCTATCAAAAGCGTCTTCTGCAAAGGATTTAATAGCGGTCATCATACCTGCGAGTAGGTCATCGTGAAGATCGGGGTCGTTATTTGTGGAAGCAATCAATAACCCAGAATGTTTCTGAATAATAAATATATTATCAATGGTTGCTTCCATTAGATTATTCAGTATCATTTCATCCTGCTTGACGCCAAAGAAAAAGGAAGCAAATCTTGTTTTGATTCGGCGCCAAATCCCAAATTTTAATTTTTGGTCAATACGTTCTTGTAGTAGTTGAAATTGAAGCGTAGTATACTTTTTAATTAACTTACCCATGATAGGGTAGATGGCTTCCAATAATTCTTCTTTTGAGTTAGCCAGTTTTTTTGATATAATGCCTTCAATGATACTCTTGTATTCCTTCGGAAATGCTTCTTTAAAAGTAGCCAACCTTTCTTCTAAAACAGGAGATATTTTTTGCGAAAGCTTCTCAGGTTGATCCAGAATGTCCTGCAGGCGTTGCAAGGCTTCCCGGTCTTCTTTGAGAAGCGTTTCCTTTAACTCTTCAAATAATCTTTCATCATCACTTAAAAAGCCATTCGGCGGAGCGGAGCTCGTCGATAATTCGATATGGTCAGTTTTACTCATTTTTTTCGCCCAATGACCATTCTTTGCCTAATTGGATTAGAATATTTCCAAAATCAGTATTCTTTTGTTCCGAATGCTTGATGGTCTTCTTTTCAACTTGAGTAATCTCTTGATAAAAATTAGCCTTTAACTCATCAAATCTTAGTTGAAAATTTTCTTGCATAAATTGAAGCTTACTGGCAAATTCATCTTCACGTCTTTGTAGCTTTAACTGCATGGCCTGAAAAAGAGCTTCATACTTATTCGTTAGTTCCGATAGTTTGCGATCACTATCTTCTACGTGTTTGGCCAATAGTATTTTACGAATGGTCTCTAGACCCGTTGTCGAGTCATCTTTCCAAACGGATAAGGAACTTTTTGCGATTAATTTTCCATTTTTTTCCATGTGATCGTGCTTTGATTTGGTGTGTGTTGACAAAAATAAGTCTTTTTTTTCTATTATTTAGGCTTTTATACAAACTTGCAAAAGTACTCTGTCACATCAACAACTTTACCTAAATTGAAAAATACAGCCATTACTATGGCTTTTTACCAACTTCATAGTATCTTTGGCTTTCGTCAATTAATTCTCATAACATGAAAAAGAACATACTGATACTAGTTATTTTAGTTTTTGCGCAAGCAATTCAAGCACAAACTAAAGCTAAACAAGCCGCTCAATACATTGAGTACAATAATCCATTCTACGGCAAAATCCTGAATTCACTTGGTGGTGGTTCCTATAAGACGCGCCGAGTGATGAAGGCGGTCCCCAAAATGGCTTTGCCTTTGTCGCATACAGAATTCGAGACCGTTTGGTGTAATAAACCCCTTTCTCAAGGGCGTACAGGGACTTGTTGGAGCTTTTCCACGTCGTCTTTTTATGAGTCTGAAATATTTAGAAAAACCAAAAAAGAGATTAAAATCTCAGAATTGTATACGGTCTATTTCGAATATTTAGCGAAAGCAGAAGAATATATCAAAACTACTGGAAAATCTCACCTTGGTGAAGGGTCTGAAACCAATGCACTTGCACGCCAAATGAAAGCGCATGGAATGGTGCCTGCTTCTGCCTATTCTGGAAATGCCAAAAAAACGACTTACCTTGATCATAAAAAAATGTTTGCGGAGTATAAAGCATTGCTTGAAAACCACAAAGCAAGGGATGTATGGGATAAGGAAGTGATTTTGGCGGGTGTAAAAGCCATTTTGAATACCTATATGGGTACACCACCAAAGACTTTTTATTACAATCGTCAAGCGTATGACCCAATGACTTTTATGCGAGATATCGCTAAAGTAAACCCAGAAGAATACGTCAATGTGATGTCACTCAAAAAATACCCTTATTGGACTCATGCAGAATGGGATGTGCCTGATAATTATTGGAATAGTAAGGATTATTTGAATGTACCATTAGATGATTTCATGGCTGGTTTAAAGAAGGCCGTTCAAGATGGTTATTCGGTTTCCTTGGGTGGGGATGTTTCGGGACCTGGTTATTTGCCAAGTCAAAGTGTGGCATTTGTTCCTGAATTTGACATTCCATCGGACTACATTGATGAATATGCACGTCAATTGCGCTTTGATAATGGAGCCACTACAGATGATCATGCAATACACGTGATTGGTTATAAAGAAGCTACAGATGGCAAATGGTGGTTCTTAATAAAAGACTCTGGTTCAAGTGCTCGTAATGGTGTCGATCCTGGTTATTTCTTCTTCCATGAAGACTATGTAAAATTAAAAATGATGACTTACACGGTACACCAAAATGCCATTCTAGACATCGTCAATAAAGTTAGATAAATAAGGTTATTGGTATTGTTGGGGTGTTGGGTTTTACGCCCCAATACCCCAATATCCCAATACCCCAATACCCCAAAAAGGTGAAATACTACATCATAGCAGGAGAAGCTTCAGGCGACCTTCATGCATCGAATTTTGTGAAAGCTTTAAAGCAAAAAAATCCAGACGTGGAGCTGCGTGGTTGGGGTGGAGATTTAATGCAAGAAGCGGGTGTAGATGTGGTGAAGCACTACAAGGAATTGGCGTTTATGGGGTTCTTGGAAGTGGCCAAAAATATCCGCACCATACTTGGTAATTTCAAAATTTGTAAGGAAGATATATTAAAATATCAACCTGATGCGGTCATCCTTGTGGACTATCCTGGATTTAATCTAAGGATGGCTAAGTGGTTGAAAGCCAAAGAGATAAAGGTTTTATATTACATTTCCCCACAGATATGGGCTTGGCATCAATCACGTGTTAAAGAGATTAAAAAGAATGTGGATCGCATGTTTGTCATCTTACCTTTCGAAAAAGATTTTTATGCAAAATATGGGATGGATGTGGACTTTGTGGGACATCCATTGTTAGATGTTGTGGAAGGGTATGAGCCTAAGGGTTTACCCCTTTCGGGAAAAAAGATGATTGCGCTTTTACCGGGCAGCCGGAAGCAAGAAATTAGCATGGTACTCCCAGAAATGTTAAGTGTAATTGCTCACTTCCCTAATTATGAATTTGTCATTGCAGGTGCACCTAGTCAGTCCGAATCCTTTTACCGTAAGGTGATGTCAAGTCATCCGCTTGCGCAAAAAACTTCTATAGTCTTTGGGCAGACTTATGATATTTTAGCGAAAGCGGAAGGAGCTTTGGTGACTTCTGGAACGGCGACTTTGGAAGCTGCTTTATTTGAAGTGCCACAAGTGGTTTGCTATAAAGGAAGCACTGTTTCTTATGCCATTGCTAAACGGTTGGTTAAGGTGGATTATATCTCTTTAGTGAATTTGATTGCCGACGAAGAGATGGTGAAAGAGTTGATTCAGTCAGAGCTAAATACAAAAAATCTTGTCCAGGAATTAACAAAAATCTTGGATGAGAAAAATCGCCCTAAAATTAAATCTGATTATAAAAAATTGAAAAAATTATTGGGAAATGCAGGTGCTTCTGGGCGTCTGGCTGATTTGGTTTTAAAATCTTAACTGGTTTTTTCATAGAAGTCATATAAGGAGGCATCTAAGTGTAAACCTTTCTGAAAAGGTAAAGTTGGATGAAACTTTATCATATAAGGCATATAAGGATTCATATAAGGGAACATGGGAAAAGTGAGCATGGCTGAATTTTTATCATATAAGGTACGTATGTTTCGGCACTTAGAAAAGCCCAAGGTTGTTGTTTTTAGCTTTATAAACCATTGCCCATTAGCCCTTTACGTTTCACCACCTAAAATAGTGGAAGCCAGTAAACCTTAAAACCGATATACCATAATACCGAAACTTCTATGTAAAGAGACATGTTTATGTGTGTGGTAAACCTTTATAAAGGTAGAAATTATTTATGATTAGTAGGTTTTTGTTAAAAATTGTTGTTCTATTCTTTAATATTGGTGATTTTTTATATATTTGCAATAAGCAGGATCTGTGTGTGTCAAACTCCCAAGTATAGTAAGTGAAATATACAGAGCGACCAAGTCCTTATATGCCTTATATGTTTAGCAAGGTGGTGAAGACAACCAGGAGACGTATAAAAAAGAGAGAACTATTTTTAAACATACTAAAATCAAAACAATGAGAATTACCAAAAATTACCTAAAGAATCTAGTCTATGAAGTCAATGGAGCAGCTATCGAAGTGCACAGAGTACTAGGCCCTGGTCTACTAGAGAGTGTTTACCATGAATGTATGAAGTATGAGCTAAGACTACGTGGTATCAAATTTAAATCAGAGTTAGTAGTTCCAATTAAATATAAAGACCTTCCAGTAAATGCAGGCTTAAGAGTAGATTTATTTGTCGAAGGAATATTGCCGGTAGAGTTAAAAGCTGTAAGCAAAGTTTTACCAATCCATAAAGCTCAACTGTTGACATATATGAGTCTATTAAAGGTACCCGAAGGATTATTGATCAATTTCAATGTCACCCATTTATATAGCGAAGGGCAACAAACCTTTGTGAATGATTTGTTTAAGGAATTGCCTGAAGGAGGTGATGATTTTTAAGCGTGCTTTTCGTACCTTGTCGCACAAAGGCTAAGTATGAAAATAATTGATTTATCCAAGCCCATTCAATACAATGCTTCTGATCCTTGGTTTATGAAGGTGAAGGTTAAGCACAAGCCACATGCAAAAGCCAAATGGTTGTTGCGTGTGCTGGGTTTACCGTCTAAGTATTTTCCGAAAGGATTTACTGGGTGGGCGGATGATACGATTCAGAAAATGGGTGTGCATGCGACGACGCATATTGATGCACCATGGCACTATTCCCCAACCACCAATGGACAAAAATCCAAGACGATTGACGAGATGCCTTTAGAATTAGGCTTTGCAGATGGGATCGTGATCGATATGAAGCATAAGGTAGATTTTGATGCGATTACAGTGGATGACATCGAGCAGTTCCTTGCGGAAAAAAACTTGATTATTGTATCTGGAATGATTGTTTTAATTAAGACGGGTCGGGACATCTACAACGGAACCAAAGATTTTCATAAAAAAGGAACAGGTATGAGCGCAGAAGCCACTAACTGGCTGATAGACAAGGGGATAAAGGTGATGGGCATTGATTCTTGGGGCTGGGATTTACCCTTGCATTATATGATGGAGCAAGCCAAAAAAACGGGCGATACAGAGTACTTTTGGGAAGCACATTTGGTGGGACAGGATAAAGAATATTGGCACATGGAGCAACTCGTAAATTTGGATGCTTTGCCAGATACAGGTTTTAAAGTGGCCGTTTTTCCGCTGAAAATAGTAGGGGCTTCGGCAGCGCCCGCTCGTGTAGTTGCTATTTTGGAAGACTAAAAGTAAAGAAAATGAATAATAAGTATTTTTATTTTGCAGTAATGATGTTGTTTGCAATGAGTTGCAGCAATGAGCCTAAAGATGAAGTCGTCGTCTACACCAGCGTAGATCAAGTCTTCTCCGAGCCCATTCTAAAGGAATTCGAACAGGAAACTGGGATAAAAGTAAAAGCTGTTTATGACACGGAAGAAACTAAATCAACTGGCGTACTCAATCGGCTCCTTGGGGAAAAAAATAATGCACAAGCAGACGTCTTTTGGAGTGGAGACCCTGTTCGGACGATTGTCTTGAAAGATTGGGGCGTGACCGCTAGTTATCAATCTCCAATTGGTCAAGATATTAGCCCAATTTTTAAAGATGCAGCAGGACATTGGACAGGGTTTTCGGCGAGGGCAAGAGTATTGATTTATAATAAAAAATTATTGGTAGAAGAAGATGTACCAAAATCTATTTTTGACTTAGCCGATGAAAAATATAAGGGACAAGTCGCCATTGCTAATCCGCTTTTTGGAACAACAACCTTTCATTTTGCAGCGCTGTTCGCCACTCTTGGTGATGAGCGTGCAAAGCTGTTTTTGAGTAACCTAAAGAAAAATGATGTCCTCATCGCCACAAGTAATGGAGATGTCAAAAAACGGGTCGTGAAAGGAGAAATTGCCTGCGGCCTGACTGATACAGATGACGCCAACGAAGCCATCAAAGAAGGCGCAAATGTAGGCATCGTATTTTTGGATCAAAATGGGATGGGCAGTTTGGTGATGCCGAATACAGTGAACCTTATCCACCATGCACCCAATGAAGCCAATGGGAAAAAACTAATTGACTACCTTTTAAGTAAAACAACAGAAGCAAAATTAGCTAAATCTTGTGCCCAAATGCCCTTGCACAAAGGGGTGTCCATACCCAAAGATGTACCTTCTCTAGATGCCATTGTACCTATGCAAATCAACTACGGTGAAACCGCTCAAAAACTTCAAGAAATCCAAAATTACCTAAAAGAATGGGTCGAAAATTAAGCCATAAAATAGGTTTTAATATTATTTTTTGGAGCTTCTTTATTTTTGTTGCCTTGCCATTGGTTTATACCTTTGGGATGATGGGCTTAGATTGGGAGAAGAATGTTGCTTTACTAGATGGTAAATTGTTTGGTTTACTGCTAAAAAGTAGCCTTATTGCACTGATTATAAGCGGATTATCTACTTTTATCGGTGTTGCCCTTTCTTTTTATTTGTACAAAACAAATCTTCGATTCGGTGGTTTTTTAAAACTAGTATTATTAATTCCATTGTTGATTTCTCCCTATATTTTGGCGGTGGCTTGGAAAGATTTACTCTATATCTTGGGTGTTGGTGCTGGATGGAGTGCCTATGTCGGCATGATCAGTGTGTTGACGATGATATTTGTTCCTTTGTCGGTGTTGATTATAGGAAGTGCGTTGTCTAATATCGATGCCAATATAGAAGAATCGGGCTTAATGTTAACCAGTTTCCGCCAAGTTTTTTGGAAGATACTACTGCCATTGATTAAGCCTGCTTTGGTGAGTTCGTTGGTCTTGGTGTTTATCTTTAGTATTTCGGAATTTTCGGTTCCAGCGTATTTTGGTATAAAGGTCTTTACCACGGAGATATTTACACAATTCTCGGCGTTTTATAATCACTCTTTGGCGATTTTACAATCTGTATTTCTGGTGTTGATTTGTATTTCGTTATTGTTTGCCGAAAGGCAGTATTTAGCGGAAGCCCCTTTTTTGTCGGTGGGAGCGAAGGGGACAAAGCATAAGATTTATGAAGCAACTAGTAATCTTGGACTTTGGATGGTAGGGGGATGGATAATGATTTCGGTGGTATTGCCCTTTGTCGTACTTTTTGCGCAAGCAACTCATGGTGGCTTAGCCGTGTTTTTTAAAGCATATAATTTACTCAGACATAGTTTTCTTGATTCTTTATTTTTAGCTTTAATAGGCGCTTTTCTAATAACGTTGGTGGGCGTGACTGCGGCTTTGAGCCATTTCCGAAAGGGTAGTGGCCGAACTTATTTTGATGGGCTTTTATTATTGCTATTTGCAATACCTTCGACAATTTTTGGCATTAGCTTAATTAAATTCTATAATCAGCCAGCTTTGAACTTCATTTATGGGAGTTATGCAATTATTTTGATCGGTTACACGGGGAAATTCGCCTTTATTGCCGCAAAAATTATAGGAAACGCCGTTTACCAAATTCCAAAATCTTTGGACGAATCAGCAGAGATTATGGGTGTCAATTATTGGATACGCTTACGCAAAATTGTGCTACCTATTCTTTGGCCAAGTATTTTTATAGCATTTTTAGTAGGTTTTATCTTGAGTTTAGGAGAGTTAGGGACGACCATCATGCTCTATCCACCAGGAACAGAAATAATGCCCATTAAAGTGTTTACAATTATGGCCAATGCACCAGAGTCGCTGACAAGCGCAATGGTATTGGTTGTTCTAATGGTCACGCTTGTAGCTGTTTTAGGTATTTTTTTGATTGGACGATTTGTAAGAAATTATAAGTACAGGATAAAGCTTTAAAATTATGCGAAAACCAAGTGTTTTTTGCCATTAGCCTGCCTATGCCGACGACATGTCAGGCAGGTCCCCTTTCGGAAAGGGGGATGGTTGGGGGTTTAGACAAGAAGGTCAAAAACACTTGGTTTTCTTAGAAGGATTTAAATTTTGTCCTGTAGTCAGAAGTACTAGCTAAGTACAGGATAAAGATTTAAAACTTTGCAAAAACCAAGTATCTTTTAGCAAAAAAAACCATTCGATAGCTATTGGATTTAAGGGAAATGTTTGGGGTAGAATTATGAAGCCATAAAAAGAAACAAATGATCAAACTAAAAAAAATAACTCATGCATATCATTCAAAATCAGTCATTTATGACTTCGATTTGGATATTGTTAGCAATCAATTGACCTGCCTTTTGGGGAGCTCTGGATGTGGAAAGAGCACGATTTTAAGGCTCATAGCAGGGTTAGAAACCCCACAGTCTGGTCAAATTGTCATTGATGAAAAAATTGTGACAGAAAATGGAAAAATACTAATACCATCATCCGAACGGGAGATAGGATTTGTCTTTCAAGACTTGGCATTGTGGCCACATTTTACTGTTTATGAAAATATCGCATTCGGCCTAAAGCAAAAGAAATTACCAAATGTCAAAGAAACCGTTTCCGAAATGCTAGAATATTTCAATTTGCGCAAGCAGGAAAATAAATACCCACATCAACTGTCAGGTGGCCAAAAACAATTGGTCGCCATCGCCCGCTCTTTGGTATTGAAACCAAAAATACTATTAATGGATGAGCCATTGTCTGACTTAGATGTAAAATTAAAAAGAAAACTAATCGACTACATCAAAAAACTAAAGCAAAATTTTGACATGACCATTATTTATGTAACCCACGATCACAAAGAAGCATTTGCCATCGCCGACAAAGTGGTTGTGCTGCAAGAAGGGCGAGTGGCCGCTTCAGGAACGGTGGAAGAAATAAAAAAATCAAGTAATGAATATGTCCAATATTTTCTTGAATATTAGGATTTATTGTACCTTGTAGAATTGGACGACATTCGTGTATTAGTGGCTTCTTTCCTCTAAATTAAAGAAAATGAAAAACACCCTTATTCTAATCCTAACCACCTTATTTTTCATCAGCTGCAATGGCTCAAAGGCAAAAGTCAGTCAGACCAATGAAAATGTAAAGTCAGATAGCACACAAGCTATTCCCATTTTGTCGCAAGACCAATCCTTTGATTTTGAAGGGGAAACAGTGGGGAAATTACCTAAAAATTGGTCTCAAGCATATACCGGAAGGGGAAAGCACACCGATTGGCAAGTAATCGATGATAAAGGAAATAAAGTCCTAGCCCAATTGTCGCAAGACCATCCAAATTATCATTTTAACGATGTCGTTTTTGATGGATTTAAAGCAAAGGATGTTGTACTAGAAGTCAAAATGAAAGGCGTCAAAGGACGTATGGATCAAGGCGGCGGCTTTATTTGGAGATGGACAGATAAGGACAATTATTATGTCGTCCGAGCCAACCCTTTGGAAGATAATGTCGTGCTGTATAAAGTAAAAAATGGAAAAAGAACAGATTTGGCAGTCTTAGGAAAAGGTCGAACTTATGGCGTGGATGTACCTGCTTTGGGCAATGATTGGAATGACTTAAAACTAAATGTAAAAGGCAATCTCTTCACCGTCTTTTTGAATAATCAAGAAATATTTAGTGTGCAAGATGATACTTTTTCGGAAGCCGGAAAAGTAGGACTTTGGACGAAGGCTGATGCCGTGAGCTACTTTGATGATTTTCATGTAAAGGTGCATTAATTATGGCTTTTAAAAAACTAAAACTCTGGTTTGACAAAGACTTAGCAGTAATGCTAACCAACCAAATCATCAAAATAGATCCAGATTTCTCCCCATCAAAATTCTTAAAAGACATTGATAATCAACTAGATACACTAGAATTGAAAGATAGGGTAGAGCGATTCGCAGATCGCTTGGAAAAATACCTAACAGGTGACTACGCCAAACAACTAGCGACTTTAATGCAAATCTTAGGACCAGAAAATGAAGAAGAAACCGGCATGTTCAAAAAGTATTATTGGATAATGCCCATCGCTAAATTTGTGGAAAAATATGGTGTAGATGATTTTAATATTTCGATGAATGCCATAGTAGAAATTACCAAAAGAAATACCGGTGAATACACCATCAGACCCTATTTGGAAAAGTATCCCAAAAAGACCATCAGCGTGATGAAAAAGTGGTCGAAAAATAAAAACAAACACATTCGACGCCTGGCCAGCGAAGGGGGAAGGCCAAGATTGCCATGGGCCAAAAAAATGGATGCCTTTATCCAAGATCCAACCCCTATTTTGCCTATTCTAGAACAGCTCAAAGACGATGATTCCAAGTACGTGCAAAAGTCGGTCGCAAATTGTATCAATGATATTTTGAAGGATAATGAGACTATGGCAAGAGCGCTATTAGAAGAGTGGAACGTAGATGCAGGCACCAACAGAAAGTGGATTATTAGGCACAGTCTTAGGAATTTTCGCAAGAGAAATGTATCTTGGGCGATAGAATTATCAAACTAAACACATTCATGCTAGAGAAGCGAAAGATCGTCCTTAAACGGCAGCAACGAAAAAAACGCATCAAATTAATAAAACGCACCTTTATTATTGTGTTTTTATTGATGAATGTGGCCGCCTACCTGCATGCTTATAGATTTACGCACTTTTCCAACAAGCAAGAAACAAGGAGTGAAACGCCCACCAAAATGTCCTTCGGAGCCAAATTAAACAGTATATTTTTTGGCGTAAGCAATCCACGACCAGCCAATAAAGAATGGCCAAATAGATTCTACGAGACCGTGCAGATTCAAAGCAATAGAACCATTGAGTGCTGGAGTGTCCGACAGCTCAACCCAAAAGGAACAGTCATTCTTTTTCATGGATATGGAAGCGAAAAATCGGCCTTACTAGCCCAAGCGGATGTCTTTATGAGCTATGGCTACAATACGTTGTTGGTGGATTTTATGGGGTCTGGTGGCTCAGATGGCAACCAAACCACCATAGGCTTTCTCGAAGCCGAACAAGTAAAATCGTGTTACGATGACTTGCGTAAACAAAGAGAGAAAAATATCTTTTTATACGGTACTTCCATGGGCGCGGTGGCCATCCTAAAGGCCGTCAATGATTATCAATTAACCCCTTCCGGAATCATCCTTGAATGTCCTTTCGGAACGATGCGGGAGACGGTGCAAGCACGTTTTAAAAACATGGGCATTCCATCTTTTCCTATGGCCGATTTATTGGTGATGTGGGGAGGAGCACAAAATGGATTTTGGGCGTATAATCATAATCCAGATGAATATGCCAAAGGGATAAATTGCCCAACACTCCTGATGTATGGCGAGCAAGATGATAAAGTCAGTCGCGCTGAGATTGATCGGATTTATGATGGCCTTGCGGCAAAAAAGAAATTAGTAGTATTTCCAGAAGCAGGACACGAGAATTATCTAAATGTCGATAAAGCACTGTGGGTCAAGGAGATAGGGGCGTTAATGGCATTGTGAAATTCATTTCGCACGTACGAGTAGCGAAGCGTTACGAGAAAAATTAGAAATACCCCAATTTCACTCAAATTCCTTAAATCCATCAATCTCCCGACGTTCCTTCTTGGTAGGACGTCCTTCTCCTTTGGAACGATACTCATTCCCTTTTCCAGCAAGGTACCAAGATTCGTATTTTTGTAATTCTTCTTTAGGAGTGAGCTCTTCGTAGCAATCAACGGCTAGTTTAGCACCGACTCTTTTGCTGATTGGGTTGATGACTTTATAGACTCGGTTGAAACCTTCTTTTTTGGCAGTGACGATATCTCCTTCGACCAAAAGGTAGGAAGGTTTTAATACTTGCTCACCGATAGCAACGTGGCCTTTTTTGCAGGCAGTGGTAGATAGGGTTCTGGTCTTAAAGACGCGGATACTCCAAAGCCACTTATCGACTCTAACTTTTGCAGACATGTGTGACTAGGGGATAAGTTTTTGGACTAAACCAATAATGTGTTTTAAGACCTGAATATCAGGTAGTTGGTACGTGCTTTCTTCTACATCTTCCTTGATTGGTGATGGCGTGGCAACCGCAGAGTGGTATTCACGATGGCATACATAAGAGTAGCTCCCAACCAAAAGGAAGGCGAAAAAGAACATCAGAATGGTTTTTTTTAAATGCATTTTTATTGCTGTGGGTTATTGCTTGACAAATATAAGGTTTTTTTATGTAATTACATAGGGAATAGGAGTGAATTATATTTTAATTAGTAAAGTCCCCTTTTTATCGCTTATTCTAAGTAAGAAGGATGATTCCTTGAATATCTGTTAATTCATAGGCCTTATTCTTAAAATAAGTGGTACCTTGTCTTGCAAATATACGTTTGTAACAGTTAATATCTGTTGGTGCAGACTTAATCTATTGATTATCAATGGATTATGATTTTGTTTGAAAATAATGGCTCTTGGTGGGAAATTGTTGAATAGCGGAAGTTTGATATTGATTTGTTACTGCTATAGGTAAGTTAGCGGTAAGAAGCCAACAAATAGGAATTGGTAAATCTAATAATTTGAGTAAAAAAGAACAAAAATGCAAGTTTACAAATCCTTCATAGAAGTAATGACTGGTGCTGTTATTCCTCATAAAAACGAACATCCTGACTGGAAACGACTAGATGGATTAACCATTTCTAAAGGTAATAGAAAGCCTTTTGCATATTTCAGATATAAAGGTAAAAAGTGGAAAATTCATTCAGACAGCCATTTTGAAATGCTCTTTAGGGCTTATGAGTACCAAAAAAAAGGAAACAATCCGTTTATTATTTCAAAAACTCAAAAAGAGAATCTAAAACTTGATTTGAAACCTGAATTAATTGATAGATACCAATACTTGTATATTTATCATGTTCAGTAAGGAAGTCAAATAATCACGATAACGCAAAATAAAACTACAGAAATGAAAAAAATTGGTTTACTGGCACTGTTCATCACATCAATTGTCTTGAACCTTAAAGGTCAAGACTCGATTACAACAAATAGTATCATTTTCCCTGAAATGGAATTGGATGAAAATGGATATGCAATGTTTCAATTTATTGTTGAGTCAGAAGGCTCAAAGGAAGAATTGTTTATGAATGGAAAGACATGGGTTTATGACACATACAAATCTGGGAAGTCAGTTGTTCAAATGGAAGATAAGGATGCTGGAATCATTATTGGGAATGGTGCTACAGGAACTCTAATTTATAATAATCTCCGAGTAAAAATTGATGGTGGCTACTTCAAGTACACGATAAAACTTAATTTCAAAGATGGTAAATATCGAAGTTTCAAAAGGAAAAGTTGAGACAGAGTATGGTAAAAAAGCAAATAGAACAGATATGGGAACAGACTATAACATCAATATCGGTGGATTTAACATCGTTGATGGTGTTTCTTTTCATCCTCTTCACGCTGATGATGGGGTTAATCGTTCAAAGTTAAATGCTGCTTACTATATAGATCATAGTCAAAACAAAGCTGATGTTACAAACTATATCAGAGGTGGAGAGTTAGGAGCTGTTTTAGATCTTCGTGGAGATAGAATCGATTCAAATACAGGTAGAGCTGTAAACTCGAAAATCCAAAATTATATCGATGATTTAGATACTTTTGCTAACACCTTTGTACAAGCTGCAAACAGTATTTATGCTAGTAGTGCAAATAAGAGTGTTTTGACAGATAGTTTCAAAGAGGTTGGAGAGAGTGGTAAAATCATCGATATAGATGGTATCAAAGAGGGAAGTTTTGATTTAAAAATTTACAACTCAGAAGGTAAAGAAGTAGCTACAAAGTCTATAAAACTTGATGCAAACACTTCTCTAAGAACCAACAGAGATGGAACTATAAACCCAGACTCAATCGTCGAACAGATAAACAAAAACAGCGATGACAATGGTGACAATGATGGTACAAATGATATAGATGACTTCTTTTTTGCAGATGTGGTTGATGGTAAGCTTCGTATCACACAAAAAACAAACAGTAACTATACTATCGCTATAGAAGATAACAACACAAACTTTGCAGGTGCGATGGGTGTAAATAAACTTTTTGAAGGTAACAGTGCTAAAACGATACAAGTAAGTTCAGCCATAAAAGATAATCCGTCAAACATATCAACAAATAAAGCTCCTGTTGAGGGAAATGGTGACTTAGCCAATCAGATGGTTTCGTTACAGTATGCAAACTTAACATTTGCAAAACCAAATG
>JAUTBZ010054441.1:0-18216 GCA_032361785.1 Lepetodrilus galriftensis
TCATAAGAAGTGATCGGTGCGTGACACACGCAGCGGGAACCGCTGCGTTTCCCGCGCTAGGTTTGGCCGTACCTTAACACAGTTTTGCTATATGTATTTTAGTGATATTGTGGTGTTGTGCTTATGGCGGGAGTCAAACCTGCAGCAACTATGTTATAGTATGGTAATTTACACTTAGCCATAGAAAAACATGATTCAATTACTCAATTAGCAAAACTCTAGCATCTCAATAATTTCTATTTGTGATGCAAGAATACTAGAAATAAGGGTACTGGTTCGTAATCCACAAACACGAGTAAACTGTGAACTGTGGACATGATTTAGAGTCAAAGAAAGACGGTACATTCTGGATACACAACGGCTAAGTCTATTTGGCGGATTTCCATAATCTAATATATAGCTGTAGGGAACAGGTAGATTAAGGGCTCCCATGAAGTAAACCAAAGTTATGCTTCCTTCTGTTTTCTACTTAAATCCTCTCTGTAAATATTAATAGTTTCTCGCAATAAGAAAACAATATGGCTGCCATGTCCTGATAACAAAATAAACAAGTCAGGCCCCCGTTGCACGACGCTCTTGTAGGCTACAACTATTGTAACGTCAACGCTTTCTATCGTGGCGGGAGCTCAGTTACAACTATTGTAGCGCTACAAGAGCGTCGGTGCAATGGGGGCCTGATCCTCAATAGGTAAATTGACAAATAGTTAAATGTAAAATGTCGATATATTTAACTTGTAGTGAACAAATTTGGAGTGATTCCAAGGAGTGAGTGAGTGGATATGGAGTTTAATCTTTCACCCATTTGCGACGAGTGATTCTAAGGAATTTAACTGTCTATTATTATTATATATTGTAATTGATGACATCATAAAAGTTATCTTTTATCATGTACATGTACCATATATATTTAAAATAATAGGACTATTTCCCATGGTTGATAAAGAATTTAGAAAAATATTCAAACGTTGCAGAGATATTTGTCCCTGAATGTGAGCAGTATGAGTCCTGGTTGAAAATCTTCCTCAGGTTTGCTTAGCAAGTGACTTTCACTATTGACAATGTCACAGGTCGCAGGGAGAATCATTTTCAGAATGCCTAGAGGAGAAGTACATTTAAATGTGTTGACATACATTCATTTGACGACACTGACTTACAGTGCAAAGTTGCTCATTCTATACCTTAAAGGCGTAATAACAGAAAGAAAAAAATTGAGAAAAAAAAACATAGATATAGAGATATTCACAAAATGTGAATGGAATGAAAACATTGTAGGTTATATTCAGCCATCTACAGAACAAATGTTAATCAAAAACACTTATATAGACAATTGTTGCAATCAATGAGCATAGACATTTGCCCACTTTAAATGTACTTGTATTTTCACCTATTGACTATTCCACTCTATGTGATAAATCATTTCTAATCTTCTCAACAACTGAATATTTTACAATAAAACATACCCACAGGATTAATCAAAGCTAAAAGTTATTTTCATTGTTTCGAGTACATCACGACTACTAGCTAATGCATAAGCTTTCTCTCCATGCATCTCATTACTATCAGGCATCGACCCTTTAATGCATTCTATTGTCTTGATTATTAAAAGAGAATCTGTCTACTTATGAGCCGGTCTCCCAGTTGACAGGGGATTCATAGTAACCTCGATTCGATAAACTGGACTTAAACTGGATAAACTGGACGTGGACTTAAAAAACCACTTTGGTGTACGCTCTGGTATACGTATACTTAGTAGACCCCCTACGTGTACCTAATGCAATTTTTATCAGTCAGTTTTCTTCTCTGCCGTGTCTATTGAATATAAAGATGATAAGAAAGCTGGGTGCAAGTATCTATAGTGATCCCCTGGGCAATCTAAGGGGACCGTTCACCTGCTTACTTCATCCGATATGAATAGATATTGCGGGACGCAGCGAGCTCATTACTGATGATTACCTCAAGTTTTCGCTCTTCTTGGCAAATTTACGATAACTACGATCCATTACAGCAGTATTACAAAGATATAAACTATTTTCTGCATCATTAAACAAGTAATAGATTCTATGTTTTCATTCTTATTTAATTACAATCAATTAGATAGGTAGAAAGGTGAGATTAAATTATTTTCTTCATCATTAAGCAAGTAATAGATTTAATGTTTTAATTCTTATTTAATTACAATCAATTAGATTGGTAAAATGGTGAGATTAAATTATTTTCTTTATCATTAACCCTCTCACTGCTGAAGGCAACCGTTGATGCCCTAATGAGCAGTGTTTTTGCCTAATCCAGCAGGGAGAGGGTTAAACAAGTGATAGATTTTACGGTTTATTTTTTAAATTTAATTACAATCAATTAGATCAGTAAAACGGTGGGATTAAATTATTTTCTTCAGCATTAAACATAGAAATAGATTTGATGTGTTCGTCCTCCTATTTCTTCCATGGAACGTGGTCGAGCTGTCACACTGGGTTAGCACGCCAATCAGATGTAATGCCTTTACGGTGTAAAGTGGATATTTGATAGACTTATGTAAATTCCAAATTAAAGTCAATGATTGCATTGGCCGTAACCATGACGACATGGGCAGTGAGCCTTTTATTAGCGTGGGTGTAGTGTGGGTACAAGGATGGGTAAACAGTGGGTACGCAGTGGGTGGCTGGATGGCAACTGAACCAAGTCGTTGTTACTACGCCGCTAGAGCCAATTTGATACTGGTAGATAATGTTGCTAGGTTGTTGTTACATTATTGATAGATTGTTGCAAGATTGTTGCTAGGCTGTTGTTGGGTGGTTAATATGTCGTTGCTAGGAGCGATGAAGGGTTAATGTACAGGATGGAAGTAAATAATTATTTTTTATATGAAATTTTAACACATCAATTAAATGTGTAGCTGTCTGCACGCAGATACGCAGATGAATGCACAACAATATCCGAGACAATGATATTTTTAAAACAAAGCATTAACATAGCAGACTTACAGTACTGGTGAATCCACGTTAATATAACCATAGCTACATTCCTGACATGCGTTTCACGAAAGGGGTGTATATTATATATTTACGTGTAAATCCATGCTTTACGTCCCGATTTGTCAGGCGTAAATTTACACCCCGTTCGTGAAGCGCAGGCCTGAAGCCTATTCAAAATCCTAAACGTCAATGAATTCACTCAATTACAAGTGAGTGAGTGAGTGAATATGGAGTTTAACGTCGCTGCGGGAATCTTTCACCCATTTGCGACGACTACTAAATTAATGAAAAATCACTTCTCAATATGGCATTTGCAGTTGGAAGGTTAAAATTGACTCTGAAATGTTATAAACGCTTGTCAAACATATCGCGCGTCACATATCAATAAGGAGCTACTCACTTCCCCAGCGGGTTGACGCTGGCTTCTATGGAGTTCAGATACTTGCATCCTTTGATATTGTCCGGGACGTCAATAATACCTGGAATAGAAAACCCGCAAACATCGGAATACGTTCTTGCAATCAATTTCTACCTTTATTCCAGAACAAACAGCCGTGAGATGATGTTATAAATCACTATTATTACATAATAGCACAGCATGTCGTGAGCACCGATTCATAGGTGACAAACACCGTATAAATTCTAGTGTAAAGCGTCATTCAATGAAATATCGAGTCGGGTGGACGTCTCAATGGATGAAGGTACAATTACGGTATAGTGGTGTCAATACAGATCATCAATTTCTCTGACAAAGAAAGTCAACATCAGAAAGCAATACTGGCAATTTACTGTTGCTAGAAATGACCACATAAAACTTAATTTTATATTAAATACATTACAAATTTGTGGTGAAATCAAGTATTTTAAATTGTCAACTTAACCCTTCCCTGCTGAATCACAATCAATGTATAACAAAATATATTATTACTGATGTTGGGTACATGAACCATGATATTTCATACTGATAAATGAATTATCACATTTGAATAATCTACATAGAAGTAAACAAATAAATCTGTTAGTATAGCTTCCAAAATAAATGTATAATATGTTGTCTGGTACTAAAATTGATAAACGAATCGAAAATGACCCCCCTGGGGTCATGACCTCATAAACTGTATCCGCTCAAAATTAAACTGTCTATACAAATATGTACCTCATCTGCAAGATCAAAGCAGAAAAGTTCATACTTATTCTGTGGTCACACACGATTTTCTTATTAAGCATATTTCTGGCCCGACAACAAAATGAATAAATTAATGAATTAATGTTTCACGTCCTGGGACCTGTTTCCCAAGGGGGTTGCATTGGAGATTTGTCAACGACACAGCGGTGGAAAGCTTTTTTGAAGTACAAACATGATTTTATGTATGTCAAGTGAATGCACTTTGCAGTTATAGCTAAGAACTAGTCCAAAACAATCATAAATATCTGTGGTATTATGCCTTTAATCTCCCGAGTTAAAAACATACAGTTTCGCCAACTGTGTATCTTTCATCAGTCATGAACTTGTTATTGATCTGAATTAAGATTTTACGAGGCAGGGGTTTAAACAAACATCACGGGCAGACCGCCAACAGAGACAAGGTACATATATATACAATTCTTACTTACTTAGAGAACAATACGTTGGGGCTATTACAGCTACAGATTAAACCATTTCTTGTACATGCCGAGTGATAGCATAGCCGTGAAGGTTAAATACAAAAATACTTTAATTGTAGAACACAATTGGAAAAGAATTTGATCGAAAGATTTTTTTACCAACTGCGTTGTTGAAAATGTTATTTTCCAGGCATAGAATTAGCAATAGTAATAATATGGCTGAGTGATTTGTTTCATATTATTATTTTTTTTAACTTTAAATACAATGTATATTTTTCAAATTGAATGAATTAGTGCTTTATGTCACAGGAATATGTCACCGATCCACCATGATATATTTTTCAAATAAACATCATTGAAATTACTTCTAATACTACTTCTAATACTACTTCTAATACTACTTCTAATACTACTTTTAATAATACTTCTAATAATACTTCTAAGTTTTTATCCAAAATCTATGTTATATCCAACTAATAACTATAACAATCTATAACATGTATCCAAAATCTGCAACTACATTTGACTAATAGATATTTAATCTTCATCTTTTTCCATCGTCCCTGTTGTTTAACATACCGGGTATGTCCTGACTGTACTCGTCTCCAAATCAAATCTCCATACAGAATCCCCCGAGGGACAACGGAACACAAGAAGTCTGTCCATCAAGATGTTATCAAACACAAGCTAATTACTAAGTAAGATGTCCACTGACACGGCTATTCAATTATTCACTGATATTAATTGATGAATGCTGTCCACATGCATTAAACACAATGCACAGCTCCGCAAATCGATGACTGATTTAGCTGTCTGTCCATTGTGTCAGATCATACATATTGAAGTTGGTCGATGGAGGTAGAGAACAAATTTCCGATTTGTCGTTAATTACACGTGATATATGGACACCGAGATGCTTTATTAGTTTTTCTGTGTGTTGCCTGTAAACAGTTTTCTTTTCAATAAACATCAACTCCGTTCTGATTCTGTTAACTTTTCTTTATCCTTAATTTATTAAAATCAATGGGGATCTTCAGTTGCTTCTAGCAAAAACGAGGTTAATGAAGTCTTTGTTATGGTCAATGATGAAATCGGCGTTGACTTAATAATTAATATTGTATTTTAATATTGACTCTGGCATGAATCGATGTTCTCACCATTTTTGCTGAAGTCCAATTCCTCCAGACTGGCGAGACTGGAAATGGCCGGGGGAATACTTTTGATTTCATTGTCGCTGATCGTCAACTTGCGGAGTCCGTGGCAGTAGAACAGCTCCTGTGTGTGGAGAATATATACATAGTACATCATGTATGTGAAATATTACATAGTGCATCATGTAAATATATAACCACTTATGGCTTTTAATTTTTTTAATTTTTTTTATTTGGGTTTTGAGTTGCTATCAAGATTCTTTCACTTATATCACTACTTATCAGTTTAGGGCAGGAGGAAACCTTCAACATCCATAGCGCTGAATGTTGCAATGAACCTGTAAGCAAATGGCTGATACTGACAGACCAAGGATGATATCTGCATTGCCACTTTACAGATTAGCACATCCTATCAATATCATGTCATGTGAAATAGTACAAGATGCATGTGAAGTTAGGCATTACACATAACATGTGAAATATACATCTATCATGCATCACAGACATTGCCATTATGAAATGATTTCCTGTAACCGTTTGTAAATATTATCATGATCATATTTCTCCAAATTTGTTATCAATGAGACAAAATGAAAGTGTACCATAAGCAACCGGCTGGGAATTTTACATTAAACACCTCCGGCCGACGCTGTCGGTGTTTAATGACATTCACGCTAACCTCACGGAAAATTTGCAATAGGAACCGTTTATCTCCTAATAATTCTGTTATTAATTATTTCAAACAAATCCCTTACCAACCGATAATCATTCAAACTGTCAATATACTAGTATGACTTGTTTCCTTATCAAAACAGTATAAATCATTAATAATTATCAATGGGCCAAATATAATCTAAAAGACATCCATTTTCCTGCAGACTTTTCCATAATACCCTGAAAGTCTATAGAACGGCTTTTCATTAAAAAATAAAACACAAACATTTACGTCGTATTTGTGTCCACATTGCACAGCCAGGAATCATGCTCCAAATGTACTTAGCTTCAGTTTTTTCCTGTAACTGTGTCTGTTTTTGCAGATCAATCCATCGGTCAAATATACACAAGATGGCCGATCGAAGCTAGCCAATGATACAGACAAATGGTCTGTGTGTACATATGGTATTTATTCCTGTATAGACACTGGATGGCGGAATCAGGGGCTGCACCGTTATTTCCAGAATAGAACTCAGACTAGAAGTCAGAACAGTTTGACACTGACCAGGCGGGCTATTTTCATCATAGCACATCAAACGAATAATCTGTATTTTTATAAATACATGCACATGCTTTTTAATATATATTATTGTGATTATGACTTAATTGCATTCTATTTTAAAATTTAAAAATAATTCTTCGATCGAAAACTAAAAGATACATTTAACCCTCTCCATGCTGGAGGCAACCAGAGATTGCCCAAAAGAGCAGCGACTGTGCCTAATTCAGCAGGGAGATGGTTAAACATGTAAATGCATTGCATACAAAGTCTGAAACTAGTGAAAGGCTTATTGACATAATGATATATAACCCACTTGTTACTTTTATTCAGATTTTATGCATTCACTTGTGGCTTTCAAAGTTATTAATTTTATCATTATGTACACGTTTTCATCACTGCCAGATTTAATATCTATGCGTATTTCTCAATTTTTACTGCGTAAAGTACGTGGATATACGCGCCTTTTCTGGGCTACTGATCTAGTGTTCCATTAGCTGGGAGATTTATTTACAATGGTTGAATAACAATAGTACAAGGGTGCGTTTTCAACATGGCTGCTAGTATATCGTATTTCATCGCATTCCGAGATTTAAAAAAACTCTTTCTACATCCATGCATGAGTGTACAGGCACACAAAGGAGCGTATATAAACAAGCCATTCTTTCTCTCATGTTTGTGGGAAGAATGTCAAACCTGTCATTTATAAGATGGCATTGTCATGTTTATTTATATATATAGTAACAGATTAGTATTTTGTAATAAATAAATGTCATAAAATATAAAAGAATTTATATTTTATTAGTTATAATAATAACATTTAAGTAATAACTTCAATTTAATTGTTGTCATCAATTTCCACTTCTAAGCATTTTGAAAAATGTATAATTTTGCACTTGAAATGTCATGTCACATTTATGATCCACTCAATGAAATGTAACCTCTAGGTATGCGAAATATCTCACCTTCAAGAAAAATTGAACTCATACATCAAAGTTGAAATAAGACGGCTTTTGAACAAATCTGTTCAGGCAAAAAAATATGTTTAATAACTTCAAAATATGTATTAACTTATCAGTCAATCTATCTGCGATGTTGAATACGATTCTCAAAAGATTACATCAGGATACTGTAAGTGTGAGTTGTCATATTTGTTTCACCTCATGATCAACGAAGCAGAAATTGCTTTAAAAAGATAGAATATCCTTGGGTCGTTACCTCGATTCATCTGACTGAAGAAGCTAAATGTTTAAAAGATGTTCAAAGTCAAATGGCTCTGAAAGCCGAGAGCTCATCACGATGTGGCACAACTGATAACATCTTGACTACAGGGCATTACGGTACTCGGCAAACACAGACAACACAACAATCAGATGAAGAATTTCAAGATGGCCGCCAAGTTAGAAAGAGCTTTTAGCAGCAATTTTGTGTCCATTGGGACAAATTTCCGCAGATAAAGATATTTTCTCTCAGATACATCAGGAAAGTTCCCAATTATCTCATTAGAGTTGACATTGTTTGGGGCATTTCTTGAAATGTCTATGACCCCTGGGCCTTCTTTGCACACGAGATCAAAGGAATTCCAGTTCTTGTGCCAATCATTAGTTGGCATTACTAGAAACTAGATTTAGCAGTCTAGCCGCAAGTGGCAACATCTTTAGTGCGATGTTAAATACAATTTATAAATACAAAATATCAAACTACTAACATTGACTCAGCCGGAGAATTCAGGTAAATTAATAAAGTATTTATACATCACTATTGGCTTTCACAATGTATCACAACTTTTACATTGAAAAGATTGCAGATAATGAATGGTACTGTAATTATTTCAATTTAACCCTCTCCCTGCTGGATTAGGCAGACACAGCTCTTTAAGGGATCTCTGGTTGCCTTCAGCATGGAGAGGGTTAATTATTCTGTATGTATACACAAATCATTTGTTGATCGAATAAGTGTTCTATAGATTATATTAATCATAAAATATTATTGTTGTAAGCTTCACAATAACTATTTAATCTTGTGTTTCATCTTGTATTTAATCTTACTGTAACATTAAAGCATAAAGAAATGCTGACTAATTTTACCATATTTTTGGCTATTTTCCAAACTGTAATAATATTACCGATAATAATTTTAAAATTAACTTTCAGAGCAGGTATGCTTAGTAAACATTTAACCTCAACAAATATTTGCACAAATCCGGTACACAAATACAACGTTCTTGGTTATAAGTGCCTACAAAAAGTTTCATGTTATTTCATGCAATAGTTCTTAAAACACACAATTCTGAGTACACCTTGCTCGTTATACCCAGGTAATACCCCAGCCGTAGTCACGTTGCAATAAGCAAACCGATTAAACCACGGCGACCCGTTCGAGATAACGGGATGACCTCTGTGTAAGTCAACATGGGGGTCAGAGCCACCCTCGTGAGAAACTGAGTCGGTCCCTCTGCGGTCCCCACTGTCCATGCAGTCCCACCGCGGTCCGAGGGTCTTCCTATTCACCAGGGTCTTCCTATTCACCGCGAAGACACAAGACCCATACGTGCGTTCCCAGCGATTTGTTTGTGTATATCTGGCAATGGTTGACGAAAGTGGCGGCACAATGACGTGCCCAAGTCTGGGCCCACAGACCGTTTCGCAAAAGTCATGAAATCAATCCTACTAGTATCTGCGACGAATATGAATGGAGCGATTGCAGGTAATCAGGCATAAAACTACCTATGGGAATTCAATAAAGTAGAATGGCGGTATATGGTTTGACCATTTGATGGTTCGGCTTTTGCGCACAGACAGAGAAACAATGGTTCCCAATAGGGCGGCGTGGCTCATGAAAGTCTACACAGCCTCGTAGTTGTAGATTTATGTCTTTGTTGTTTAATCAATGTGTACCTTTCTCCCATTTGACCACAACAACAACCATTCAGTAGGTTCGTGGCGATCCAAAGAAAACAATGTGCATTCAATTACTAGTGTATATCGCAACTAGAGTCCAGATATCAATATGGTAAAGTGCATGTACGATAGAAATTAAGAATATTTTACATCTTATTTACAAGTAAGAAATGTCAGGATTAAAAAGATAACATAAACTTTTTTTCTAAATGTAATCAAAATACATAAAAGTGTTCTATTTCTGCATGTGATCGAGCAACTTAAAGTCACCTTCAGCAGGGATAGGGTTAAGTTGGCTGTTCGTGGATCCCGGAAGTTTTTCCAATAAATATTGTTTTAAAAAAAAAATAAGAAAAAACATCAACAAGAAACTGATACCCTCAAACACTTCTTGAATACAATTTCCTGAAATGTCATTTGCAAAAGAAACCCACTAGATATTGGCTCCCATGTTTGTTGTTGTACTATGGCGGAAACGACTTACACGTGGTAAATCCCTGATCTGGTTGGAGTCTGCGTACAGTTCCTCCAAGGTTCTCTCGTAGTTGAAGACTTCTCCAGGTACATCCTTGAGACTACAGTGACGGTAATCCAACACGCGCACGTCTTCGTCGATCTGCGGTCGCAGACACGGACATTTCCGCACAAATAATCCTGCCATCGTCTGCCCTGAAATGTGACCAAAATATTTATTAGTAATTTGAACATTTTGTAATGTTTATCAAATCTAATTCTGGATTTATTTAAGGAATGACCTCAGAAGCCACTTGCTTTGCCAAGTGGGTTCACGTGAATAAATTCCATAATGCGCGAAGCGCTTAATTGAAAATTTGCTCACGTGAACCCACTTGCCTTCACGCTAGCTTCAATTCTATTCTGCCTTTTGGCCAACTTGATTTTCAATAAATTATTACTATTATCATCATATGATATGATAACTTTAAGAGGCTCTACGACAGTGTTCTACATATATCTCTTATAAAGTTGGTATCTGACAATGTATAATTTTTTATTAAAATACAAAACTATAAAATAATAATAAAAATTAATGGCCTTGAGATGTCTAGGAGAGCACTCTAGTTTCTAGAACAGAGTGCCCTCTTGGCTATCTAGAAATTTACACTCATTTCTACCCCTGATACGTAAAGATATTTTTCGTATATATTTTGAACAAGTATTGAATTTGTTCAATTAATGTGGTATTTACACAAACATTTCAAGGCTGTATCTTTTTATTGGATTGATGCAAAAATGACACTATCAACGCATATATCCCTCCAGGGTGTACGCTCCAACATGTGTCTCTTCTTTTCTCGTAATACACTGTCAGGAGTGTGTTACTAACATTGACCTGTGCGTTACTAACATTGACCTGTGTGTTACTAACATTGACCCATGCGTTATTAACAGAGGCAAATGTAATAATGCATGAACGTATGTTTGCTGTTTATTTCAAACATTATTTCAAAATATTCAGTCTGTAAAGACAAATTTGATTGCCGTGATTAAGAAATACCAAACATCTAATTAAGAAATACCAAACAAGAACTTTCTGAGCATATCAGTCCATTTTCACAAATTCCACGAGATCTTTTTGTCACTAATCCCTAATCCACGATCTTTATCTCTGTGATTCACGTGTCACATACCGCCTTCCTTCAAATCCTTGACGACCACTCCGCTAGGTACGAAACTCTTAACATGAATAACCATGACAAAAATCCTTGTCCCTCAATGAAGATCTGGCCCTCATTTCCTTTAATAAGGAAGCCTGAGAGGGTCCCAGCCACTTCAAAGAGGGGGTGAAAAGGTGAAGAAACTCCTTGGAAGTTTTTATTCAGGCCCTCTGTTAATGCTGACCCTACACTAAGACCAGTGTCCCCCTCAGCTTTACCCTACACTAAGACCAAATAGTGTCCAGCCTTACTGCTCTCTAGTAGATGGATTTGGAATAAGACAGGGTTACTTTTTGAGCCCAATTCTTTTCATAACAACCGTCAAGGAAATTGTGTCCAGCCTTACCCTACACTAAGACCAGTGTGTCCAGCTTAATACAGAGACATTGGCAGGTTCTGAAATGTATGTTAATACCTCCTTCAGTGCTGAAAGCCAATGGTCAAGACAGCATTCCTGCCTCGTATAGCAATAACAGTGTCACCATTTTCTTTTGGTAATCCGTATCAAAACCGCAAAGAAAATTAATATGACATTATCGTGACTGATTTTATGCCATTAATCAAAATGTATAATAATAAGGAATCTTGAATGAAAATGTGTATATAACTGGTTCTGTTGAACTTATAGGGTGAGGGAGTTCGATTCTTATTTAATTTTCCACTGTACATAACTACTGGTATGTTAATGTAATTCCCATGAATCATGTCTGGTATTAGCATATAGCAATGATGGTGAATACTCTATCTGATCATTTGCAACATGAAAATGTCCTCCATTGTAGAGTAAATGCTACTATCCCCCACCCACAAATATTTTTTGATTTGAACTCAAACTATCAGGGTTGCAGTCAAACATCCAACCATATGTGCTATCTAACATTGTATTGCATAATTATATTAATTATTAATTACAATGGTTCAGTCAGAATATCCCATATTTAGACATTTTAAAACAGTACCCACCCTGATACCTTATTTTTCAATTAGTAACAAGCTGCAATTTTGAAAGAAAAGTATTTTACCAAACATTATAGAAGAAACAGATTAAATCCTCTACAGAATGCCTGGATCACATGCCTCAATTGAAATTCCTTGAAAACCTACACATGTTATCTGTTTGTTGTAAGAATATTGCATGTCAAATGTTGCCCCGAGGAAATTGAAATCAGCCATGATGCCAAGGGCTAGAGACCTAGTTTCCCACACTCTACAATTTATTTAACTCATACCACAGACCACTAGGAATTGCTTGTTCATCTTAGAAGTAAAGTCATGCAACTTATTTTCTGTAAGTCATAAAACAATATTACATAAATTGATGATATCCCTGGGATAGAAGTTCCCACTCACCTGGCAGCCCGATCCATTTCTCCTAATGTTAAAGCTATCATACAGGTTAGTAGAAATGACATGTTTTATTATTTATATAATTATTTGGGCAAGTACGTATTAAAATTAAGTTCCATCCCTGATTGTCCTGACAATAAGGCAGCAATATTCCAAAGGATTCGAATTAACCCAAAATATTGGTTTAAATATCGACTCATCTTTTCAGCCAAACAAAATATACACGTATACATAACAAAAGCGATGGTATACATGTTGGTCAACAATATCTTCCTTTAGAATCTTTTCAATAGGGAGGTTTAGTATTACACAGTACTCTACTTGTGGGTGTTCTTCAACCTCATAGATGGTAAACAATGCTGAGACTTTGACAAAACTTAGAAGTAGTCCATCAAAAGAAAGTGAATCTACAAGTTTCTCGTTACAATCCACCATGTTTGTCCAGCCTGTCCGAGCCAGTAAACACGTACATACTCTGCCAACTTTATTAACGCTGAGGAGGCAACTTGAAGAGGGCACATCGACATACTTGCCCACGGAAATAAACGGAAAATTCGCCCAGAATTCAGAATTCATTGTTGCGTACACGTAAAGGTCATGGTTAAATTGGTAAACGAGCAAGAAATCTTTGCTGGTCAAAGAACCACCTACAAATCCAATCTAAATTGGGTTTTGTTCAACAGGCACGTGCCCATTACTGACAGACCCGTGTAGAACGCATAATGTACCTTAGAGCATGTTTTCAATGAGTGGCAAAATACAATGCATCAAACAGGTGGAGGAGATTCAATGGGATGATCCTTGAAAGCCAGATTCTATGCAATATGCTATCTTAGAAAGTCCTTGTTCCTAACATCACAATGGTAATTGCTCTGCTCTCGTGTACATAGATTTGGAATGAGACAAGGTTACTTTTTGAGCCCAATTCTTTTCATAAGAACCATCAAGGAAATTAAATTGGGTTCTTGTTTTTTTTTAGATGTGATCCCAATTTCATTCATAGTCATCATAGAAATGTAGATCTAACAAGATATCTTGATTGAAAAATTATTTATACTTTAAATTGAATTGGGAATAAAGAATAGTGAAGCCACCTATATACACAGATAGTTCATCTATTTGAAAACTACATTGCAATCTATATGTTCAGATATAATTCAAGATAGTTCTTTACATTAACCACATAAACAGCAAGATCTTATTTGGATTCACTGTGACATTGTGGATAAGAACAGTGTGGATAAGAAGTGTCACAACTATATGTTCTTTTTACAACACATTAATGTGCATTCCCCCCTCAAGACTTGGTTGTGAACATATTTTGAAACCGCTATCGTCAGCAGCCTGAAGTAATCAACTTTGCAATCTGACATCAGATACGACTATGAAGTCAAGCTATAGGTAGTCTCAATTTACACCCACAAACCATTATCTCATTACAACAACTTCATGTGTGAAATGACAAAGATTATCAACACCATTTCAGAATCTCACTGGAGAAACACATCAGTTTTGGCGACTGAAGAGACTCTAAATCCACTGGATTATGTCATAAGAGGCTTCTCCCATCAATCAACGTTCACCCGAGATAAATGTCTCCTTTTGCTTTGGAGATGAGCCCTGCATACTTAGCTGCAACTAACAAGGGGTTAATTTATCACCGGAGTGTTACACGTTTCCCCAGGGATGGTATCCATGTCAAAAAGATTGATATCATCAGACTCCTATCTGTGATTACATTCACTGACTTGTCCACCATCATCAAGTCTACAATGCATGACAACATTGAAAGCTTCAAAGAGAAATGATGCAGGCAGCAGAAAGAAAAAATGTAGACAGGTAACCATGTAACCTGAGTGGTAACCGTTACCAAAGTTTACCTGATTCATGATAATAACAGTCATTGACACTAGGTAAGGTAAGGGTTTCTCGACTGTATCGTTATGAATTATTGGAAATTTACCTGAAAAAAACCAAATGTTTCTTATATTCTAATAAAACTGTGAAATAAATAATTCAGCGATAGAAACTAACTTTAAAACTTACTAGCCCGAATAGTGATACAAATAATAAATGTTATGAATTTCTACTAGCCCGGATACCTTTAGCATTCTCGTATCAGAGAAAGCCTTAATGTAAATCTGACGAAAAGGTATCAGATTAACCAAAACACCTTCGCTGATACCTCACAGGGACTCGGCGTATAACAATCTGGACTGTCTTTTTACTGGCCGACACGTGGTGATACCGCAACACCCTGGACTGCGATACTTGGGACTGCGGAATCAATCCATCCTATCGAGGTAGTACAGCAATACGATAAGACTTGGACAGCCCCGGATCTCGAAAACAGACAAGTTGTCCCGTGAAGTTGGCAGTCAACAGATTAATAGGCGGGGTAAGAATGGTGGCTGCTGGGTAATCGTGGAACTCGGACAATGCAATGTTATCGTCACGCATTGTGTCCAACGGTATCCGATTTAGTAAATGACACCCTCCCGAAGGAAAGTAAACACTTATCATGATAGTATTACTAAGTTATCAAAAGACGAGCTTTTCAGTATTATTATTACATATTATTATATGAATTGAATTTAATCATTTATTCTTTGCGTGACAGTTTTGGGGTTAAATGGATCGTTATACATACATGTATACGGTATATGGGAAGGTCTTATTCAATATAATGGAAGTGCCTGGCTTGCTCATAATAACCCATTGTCTTCTATTTTACTGTTACCATGGTGACATCAATTATCCCATTTAGCTCTAGTTCATTTGCAAACCGTGCGCTAGAACCAAACCAAGATGACAATGATAAAGTCTTCACTTAATGCCAGTCAAGACAGATCTTTTGTTACTTGTATGTACATATACTTCTTGTTAACAGATCATGTTATAGATCTTTTCTTTTTAAATCCATCTCTTTTATTAACTTCCTTCCAGCTGGAGCCAATCGGAGATGCCCTAGGACATGTGGTGGTTAATCCAGCATGCAGAAGATTAATTTATTATGTTCACAAGTCAATGTCTTGGTTACACTTTCAAACTCGATGTTTTTAGATTGTTCGAAAGTCCTGCCAAGAATATCCTCATACAAACTGGTTTTCTAATTATACACTCGGGTAATTGGTTGACACACTTTTAATTACACCTGTGAACTTTCGGCATGATAACGCCCTGTATTTACCTTCAAATTATCTCCCCTTGATATCGGTTGACCTTCCGAAACAACTCTACGACATCAAAAGATCGAAAATAGAAACTACACCACTCCTAATTCTTGTCCTACTATGACTACGAAGGTCATACGGAATAGTGAGTGAGAGTACAGAATAGTGAGTGAGAGTACGGAATGGTCAACAAAACCGGAGATTATACCCGCAAACTTTCATCAATTGTTTTCCCCGACCACAAAAACAAACCTACCCATTTGATCCCCTTCCTAAGGTAAACTGGCCACTTAAATTCAGCTTTCATGGTTCCGTATCCCCTCCATCATGCAACAGACACGTACCAGTGTCCCCGAATCCAAACTGACGCGGAGTTTCAATGTGTACACACACTCCGTATCGCCAGTATCAGACCTATAGCAGACCACAGGTAATGTCATGCTGGCTTTTAAGGGTATCTGTCACATACCCAGGACTGAGAATGCCAAACATCATGAAAACACTGCAAACTTGTGGTAAATTGGAAAGTCATCTCAGTAATTAGCAGTCGATTCGAATATTAACATTTTATTTATTTATATATTTTTTTTAATTGTTTTTTTTTCTTCTTTTTTCTTTTCTTTTTGTATTGAGGTTTAAAGTTGCTTTCTAGAATCTTTCAATAATATCACGACTTGTCAGTTTAGGGCAGGAGGAAACCCACAACATCCGTAGCGCTGAATGTTGCAGTAAACCTGTGAGCACCGGCTGGTACTGACAAGACCAACGATGTGCATCCTATCAATATCACGTCATAAAGGTAACTTTCACGAACATTGATGCCAGGCCCCCGGGACGGGATTTGAACCTGGAACCTTTGGCTCCGAAGTCCAACGTTCTACCTCTGCGCTACATCCCGCATTGAAAGACCCACAGGAAGGGTGAGGACCACTGTGACAATGTTGCATGCTGTGTATCCACACTTTAAGAAACCCACATGACATATATGGTACATTTATGACATTGCTGCACATCTATATCTGCACATGCATTACAATTAAACTGAGATATATTTACCTTATACTAAGCTGGGCCTATATGTTAGCTCAAGATTCCTCTTCCCTTCTTTGCTGACCATGCAAATAATATCAAATAGCTATGGTCAGTAGGGAAGCCTGGTGGAATCTCAAGCTAAGCCTATTCCTGTCAAGAAACCCAATTTGTCCCCAGACCATCAGGTGACTCATAATCTGGCATTATGGTATCCATAGTAACCATATTTATGTTTTTAAATGTAAAATTCATTAAGATTATGAATTTGAATTTTCAATGCTTGTAGAAAGGTCAATTCTGACATTGAATCTGTTCAAAGTTCATTTGAGGACAAGATAATGTATGCATACAGGTAATTTGACATAATAAGTGCATTTTCTTCAACACACATCTTTCTACGGATGCTAGTAAAACCCAGACTTAATTAAAATACCACAGCAAGAGCAGACGTTAAGAATCATGTTAAAAGGGTTGATGGACAACTTCAAAAGTATTCTCAATTAGCCATAAGAATTAAACATCATCTTTGATAGCAACAAGGCTGGTTTACCTCACATTTTTTTTTTTTCAAAGGACCAAGACTTTTAAATTTTTAATTATTTTTGTATTTAAAATTAATTTTTAATTTTTAGATTATTTTTGGTGGTGGGGGGGTGGTGGTTGGTTTCATGAAACCAATCTGGGTGACAGTACCCATAGATGAACAGTCGCTTATCCCATATCTCTATTATTATTATTATTATTATTATTATTCTGGAACCAAAAAGTAAGTCCATCAGAATAGTGATTGGTTGTTTATTAGTGTCATGCTTGTGATGCTGTAAAAACAATACATCCATGTACTGTACAGATAGAAATAATACAATACAATACAATACAATACAATACAATACAAGGAGACATGTAAATAAACTTCAGTATCTGTTCAAAGACCCTTGCAAAAGAGGTCACTATGACCTCAAAATTGAGCATGACCTTTTAAAAATGATTCTGTGCAAGAGGTTGATTAACATATAATGACAGTATCATTGTTTGTCCTTCAATGAACGTCATAGAAGTCATTATATTCATATGACCATAACATCAAAAGCATTAGCATTCATAGCAATGGTTGATTGTTCTTGGTCGTCATACGATTGTTCTTCAGGCG
>JAUTBZ010054552.1:0-18214 GCA_032361785.1 Lepetodrilus galriftensis
AATATTATATAGAAAAATAAAATAAATATTAAAAAATTATGATTAAATACGTGCAAGTATGATCTTGCCCCTTTAATGCTGCAAACGGCACCGCTGCAAACATCCTTAATGTAACAGTTTAATCAAATTAAGTTTTATAAGACATCTTGCTCTTGGTGAGTAGGAAGTTGTTGTGCCCCGATATAAAATAAAGCGTAAATTTGAGTTACACCTGCTGAAACAGCCGAGTTTTACACGCCAAGTTTGTCTAACATTCTGAAGACATATTGCACCATGGATGCCCCTACACTTACATGTAGGTGTATAATTTATGTTTCTGTATATTCGGTGCAATGGGTTACCCGATAGGATGGCACTATATTATGGTTATGTTCCTCGTACATGCAGCTTTCTATATTACTAGTACATGTACATAATTTAATTAATGTTTAGTACATATAAATAACCGCAAATAAAAAAACTGGGTACCCCGAGATTACGAAATTTTTCTGAGTACGTTTTTGTGCTCAACTCAAGTGCTATGCTAAAAAACATGACGTTTTATTAACAAAATTCTGAGTTGAGTGTGAAATCGTACTCAGAAAGGTTTCGTAACCTCGGGGCCTGTTCCAGGATATGAAAACATTCTGGTAGGACACTTTCACCTCGGATATCCTGGCTTATTTTTTGGCTTCTTGGCCCCGGATACCCAACAGGACACCTAACTTATTTTAATCTTTGGCTGTGAATGACAACGGTTTTTTTCTGAGGAAGTCATTTGAAGCATTATGAAAATACACCAACACCAATGCAACATTATACGACGTCCTTTGCAGTAAGGTTCATTAGTCAGTTTTCTAAACTTATCTTGATATAATAGTAATCTCAATTGCACTAATAATTAACAAAATAACAAACATTCAACATGCATTCATAAATTATTCGTATTAAAACAGTGTTTTAGCGGTATTTTCTCCATCTGAATTTCATATTGTTTAGCATAAATATGTAACGATCAATGTAAAACCTCATATAGATCACATTCCGGACCGTATACCAAATTATGGGTATTCTGTGATAACCATTTTCTAGTATTGAAACAATTCCAATTTCAAAGCTACTGGAATACGAAATTATTATTTCTACAGTTTATATTTGCAACTGGTTTCTTTAAAATATATCATATTTGTTTCATGAAAAACATCATATTTCTAGCCATATCTTCTGAAAAATTGTTTGACTTCTGAAGAATTGGTTGAAAGCAAGGATGGTTATACTTTGACCTAGAGCGGGCCTATAATCTAGGCCCAGAGTAATAAGACAGAACATCGTAAATTAAAGGAGAGTGGGGGGTGGGGGCGAAGATACGAGAAGACTGTTGGTTATATAGTTATTTAATGGGAATGATGTTTATATTATTGACATACCTCACAGCTGTTATAACATGACAGATGGTGTATGTTATCACGCAGGTGGAGTGGGTAGGGGAGTGGTGGGGATACGTGAAGTACAACTTAGGATAACACGTTCCTCATCAAATTGCTTTGTAAATTTAGATCATCATGTTCCATAGATATATACTCAACAAAATTAATTAAGGGCCGGTTGCCATTTTGAACATAGCCCACATATTTCTATTACATGTATTTTAACAACGGATACTTTCCAAACATCTATACAGGCTCCATGACCGAGATTACGAAACCTTTCCGAGTACGATTTCATGCTCAACTCAAAGTTTTGATCTTTTAAAAGCTTGAGCATGAAATCGTACACAAAATGTTTCGTAATATCAGGGCCAGGTAGGCCTATACTCTTCAAAAACGTGCAGCTTGGAAGAAATATCTCACTTGATTCCTTACCCTGAGTTCCGAAATGTGGTAGAAAGTGTCATAAAAAGATATCCGCTTGACCTTAATTTATTTTGTTGATTATTAAAGGCATACTTTCACATATATTTATGGTTGTTTTGGACTAGTTCTTAGCTACAACTACAAAATACATTGCAGTTATCGTCTTTAAATCTACTGAACCATGCAGCATATCATCTATAGAAACATTATTTTCCAGAACTTGAAGTAGATCGTCTCAAGATAGTAGGGCCTACAGAAATACCGTACATGTATTTTGAAATTTTACATTCACATATAAATACTTTATCTTTTCTTTTAACTCGGTTTTCACATACTACTATACATTAGTCTGTGTCATACTTGTTCTCACTCCTATTCAAAATTTCCCCCTAGAGTATTTAAGCAAGTCTAGATTCTGGAGATCAGAGGCTAAAGAACTTCACTGGCTCCTTTCATATAAATATAATACCAATATACATTATTGATTCACGTTAACCCTCCGAGACTATTGATAGTCTATACTAAACATACCTTTGCAAACAATAACTACCATTGCCTCGCCCAATATTGACCCCACCCCTCACGCCTCGCCTCGCACCCTTGAACATGATGAAATCGTACCGTTGTCTTGGCAATAGTTGAACGTGTATGACCTTTTTAATTAAAAGTCGGCAAGTTAATATGACAGCTGAGATTTGTTTTTATCACCTATTTAACATTCCACGGTAACGTGTAATCATTTCTACTCTAGGTTGATAAGACTACCGCAATCCCCCATGCATATTTTCCCTTTCACCGCGATAAGGAACATCAAGAGAGATCTACATCACGGCATTGACTAATATATAAGCTCATATACATGTATACATGTATATAGCAGAGCGGATAACGGACAACTTTATGCAAATTGTCATAGCATCATGAAATGTGTTGGTTAGGTAGATTTTAATGTGTGTACGCATAATTAAGAAAAGAAGGCACATAAACTGACGCTGCTGACGGACGCCATTTTGAAAAGAAAATGGTCGCCATCTCGTCATACCAGAAAAAAACAAGACGTAGGCTACCAAAACGATAATATCTAATGAATATACTTTATATTAATCCCACTTTCTTCACTTCCATGGCAAAATACCATTAATAACATTAATAAAGCCTCGGCACTTAAATTCGGAGTAGGCCCCCTATACATGAACATTATATATATTTTCCTAAAGAAAAAAGTATATATATTTTGAAGGAAACTTAAAGTTCATGTATCCATGGATATTGGTATTAACTATTCAAAAGGAAATGCTTGGGTGTTAGTATTCATGGAAACAGTAGTCAGTGGCATCTGTTCAACCTCCTGTATATGAAAATGTATACTATTTCCGCCCATAAACATCTAGCTGTATGGCCAACACGTGATTCTACTTAATCCAACACCGAATGTCCCTCCCTCGCCAAGAACTCTCTTCAAAACCAAAGAAAACTGACATCAGAATCGTGGGCCTAAACAAATACTACTAGTTCTGGAAACAATGCGATGACGTCATCGACCCTCCTTCCTGCCTCGGTGTCTGGAAGTGGGCGTGGCATTGTTTACAGTCAGGAGGAACACGTGCGCGTCATGCCCGTTGAATTACGGTCCGCACGCTGCATTCCGGTTCCACAACAGGTAGTGGGTTCGCTAGGTAGGTGATCAAAGGTAGAGGACTATTCTGTTATCAGAGCCATGACAGGTACACTGACTATTGGCGGTAGTGCTCTTGGTGCGTTTTCTGCATAGCATCGGCGGCGATATAGGCAGATAGATTTCGTCCACTTGTTGTTGTATTATCCTAATTATAGCCGTTACCTTTGAAGTGTTGAATGCAGGAACATAGTGCGATGTCTAACGTCTGATGTGGTTACGGTAAACAGAATGAGATATCTGAGTGCCTCCCTTTTTCCCACTGCACTCTCTGTCAACATTGCGTTAAGTAGCCAAAAGAAGTATACAGACACTGTCATCAAGAAATGCACGTGCATGCATGGATATACAATATGAATATTATTTTATTCAATAACATACTATTTAGCGGGTAAATCTATATATTTTAGTAGGCCTATACAATGTGTTTATATTTAGCAGCAAAACATAATAATCGAAAATACTTTAACGGATCCCCTCAGGAAATTAGTAGGCCACCCATGCAATGGGTATGGTGGTTTCCTATGCACGATCATCCTCGCACCCCAGGGGTACCTTTAATTACGTTCACACTTCACTGTGGTACTATGCACTATGCACTATGCAGCGAGTCCTGAGCGTAATAAAGTATCCCTGGTGTGAGAGGATGATGCACGATATGCTCTGCACCTTAAAAACGTCACCAATATAGGCAACTTGTAGGCCTACACAAATCTGACATCCGATGTGTAGGTGTCAGACCTAATCTCCTGAATGGATCCGTAAACAAAAGGATCTTCAAGATAGTTTTATCTGTATTCATGTATACATACAGGAAGAGAACAATTTTATTTCTTGTATTTTTTACCTCCTGAATAGTAACACAAACAAGCCTACATGTACGTAATTTAGCCACGTTTTGATATGTGCGCATTCATTTCCTCAATCACTGAAGGTTTATATCACAATTTCTTCTTTAAATAAAAACGTCGTTTTTCCCCAATTCAATTCAATTCTATTTTATTAAATACGTTCCTCGTACAAAAAAAACACGGTTGGCTTGCAATTGCCGACATAAATGTTATTATATATTATCAATAACATCCAATTTTGTCCATGTAGAATCGATATTGTCAATTTTCGAATTCCGAGACTTTCAAATTGCTTTCCTTTCATAAGACTTGATTCCAGAGCATATTAAACTTTTCACGCGTCGTTTCCAACTCTTGGAGCCCGACTTATTATAGCATGAAGAGTTTTTTCTGCGAAGTATTAACACATTATTAGAAACACTATGGTGGCTGTGTCCTAAGAGCACGTAAATAATTTCTAGACGTCGTGAGAGAAATTCAAAGCGCGTTCAAATAATTGTTTTACGCATCATACCAGATTTCACCTCTATCCTGTTTCTCTTGACAGTCTTGTTGTTATTTCTTATCATAATTATTTAATATGTATTTAGTGTGTTGGCTATATTGCATGGTAATTTAATTACATATTATTCTGGTAACAAAAGAGTCAGAATAAACAGTAGTTGGATGTATGTATCCTGACAAGAAGAATTCCTCATTCCACCTGCCTCGGCGTTACTCATGTATTATGTCCTAACTCATGCATATACCCGTTAAGTAGAATTATTAATCACACCTGTAGCCTGATTAGTTATGTGTTTTCTCATTATTGCTGTGATTTGCTATGAATAATAAAATCAAGAAACATGAATAATGAAAATAATAAATTATATAAATAAAATGTTCTGCTCGTGCAAATGCAAAGAACATTCGTAAAAATATCATATTTTATGGTCGCTTCGAATAATTCATCCTTGGCGATTCCATTCACCTCCCCAAATCGAAGTAAATGGTCTTATCGGAGGGGATTAAATGAACAGCTGAAGTGAATGGCGGATACCGTTCTTGAGTGATGGTTTTACGTTATGAGTGAAAACGAAAGATGCTTCCTCCTCCACGAAAGGTCAGCGTTGTCAGTTATAAGAACTGGTCTCCAATTCCATTCAACACGTGCTGGACTTTGCCACGAGAAATTACCTGTGTGTTCTTCTGTTTTATTTTAGGTCAAACCCACGGTTGCTCTGAAAAACATCCACACTGAACAAGTGTCTAAACTTCAAGCCAAACATCAACAAGAATGTGACCTGTTGGAGGATATTAGGTGAGTTAGATCCTGTCTTCTTACGACACCCGAGTATCGCTGTATTAACAACAACTGTCAGAAACTACACACAGCTTATCTGAAGGACGTGATCATAAAGTGTGGATTCATGAACTTATAAATATCACGCCCCCTAAAACCGATAGATCCATATCTCCTAACCTACTCCTAGACCAAATTTAAAGAATACGATTTGTTAAACTGTTTGACCGAAGCTAAACACAACCAAAAGTACATTGCTAGAGGGGCAAAACGAGGAGGTTAATGTAGCAATGTTGCTGCAAAAGTTGGTGTATTGTTAATGAGCGTGACTAGCAATGTAGATCGGACGGAGGCAGTAGCTGGTCTCAGAAGGTAAATAATGCCACGCGACGGTGTAGATAGATAGACTGTTACATAGGCCTACAGCTAGCCTCCACTGTGTGGTAGACTATAATCTATATTTACTTGTGTGTATGAATGAGAGAGACAGAGTTATTAGAGAGGGAGGGAGAGAGGCATGTATAGAGTAGAGAGAGAGAGAGAGAAAGAGAGAGGGGCACATACACACACGTCAGTATAGATGGCAAGGGAGAGTCATGTATAGAGTATTAGGGAGAGAGAGAACATTAATGAGGAATACATGTTGAGATGTGAACCGGTGAGAGAAAAGAGAGTATAATATGGATCGAGGGAGAGAGCTAGGAAGGAGATAAATAAATGGAGACAAGGAATGAAAGAAAAGATAGATAACAGAGAAGAGAGAATGCAAAAATAGAGAGAGAATAAATAGAGAATGAAAAAAAGGGAGATATTAAGATAAATAGAGACAAGGAAATATGAGAATTATTGATTTAGGTAACGAGAGAGAAAGTAAGAAAGATAGATAGATAAAGAGAGAGAGAGAGAGATGAATTCCTGACCAGAGGAAGGCAGTAACTTTAATATTAAGACCCATTTACCCCAGTAACTGTAGATTAAGATATATATATATTATTTAACAGAGCAGGAATCAATTGTGCGCTGCTGGCAAGGTACTAAATGAGCTGACCCACACCAGTATAATATACACTACAGTTACTACTCAGTAGTCTATAGGCTGTGAGGCATGCAGTTGTTTATTCTAACTACTGGTCAGTGCTTCAGCAATGATTTGCACGCATGATAACTGTTCCAACGATTAATCAAAGGCAATTGATTTCTGTGGGTGTACGCTACTTAGTTTATCGATGATCATTCTCAAATAGTAAATATAGCCTCCTGACTGTCGATATCCTAAGCTGTCAGAATTAGCAGACACCAGTAAACATTTACAAAGAATTCTATTTTCATGCCTTTAGGGATGTCTTTAGAATTATCTTTCTTTCTCCATTCATTTTTTTGTATGTTTCTTTGTGATAGTCTATTGAAGACAATTCCATTCATGTTTCAATATTGGATTATTCTTGTATTAAAAAATAAACTATTGATCTTCCTAGGATTATTAAATGTCTTTCTACTTGATCAGTCATCAATACTCTTTGATTATTTTCTGTACCGTGGCAATGCAGTTATCATCCTTGGTCTACGGTATCCGTACCAGCCGATGCTTACAGGTTTATTGCAACATTCAGTGCTACGGATGTTGTGGGTTTTCTCCTGCCCTAACCCGACAAGCCATAATCTAATTGAAAGAATCTTGAAAGCATCTAAAGTCAATTTACAGAAAAAAACCATGGCATCCCTGGTTGCCTCAAGCATGGAACAGGTTAAATGAATCGGTTCTTACTGTGTAGAAATGATCCGTTCTTATGACATGTGTAATCAATGAGAAACTTTAAACATGATGATATCATAATTATAAATGTGATAATGTTTTTCACCATCTCTGTGCTGGATTAGGCACAAGTAATTGCTCGTTATGGCATTTACGGTTGCCTACAGCATGGAGAGAGTTAACACCTATATGGGTAACATGGTAATTTATAGTTAAAAATTGATCCAAATTATTCACAACTGAATTCATATTGATTATATTGTTGTAAAACATTTCTTTCCCATGATTCTGGACTGACAGACGAGACAACAAAATATGACACATGTCACATGCAGATTCATACTAACTGAATATTTACCTCCAAAATGTGAATATGATTTGAGAAAATTGGTATCCATGCAATTTATGAGATACACATATTGCCAATTTTGAATGTCCTAAAATGCTATTAACATTTATTACCAGTAAAATGTTGTTTATTTTTACCAGACAGTGTTGGCATTGCCATTCTGTAGTGTGGAATATTTGCTTGCATGGAACCATGATGCTATGAAGAAGAAAATTGACAATACGATCAATGTTGCATATTTCTTTAAAGTTTTAAATACTTGTTATGTGACAATCATCTGAACTCTGTCTTTTTGTTTGATACAGACAATCAGCAGCATCAATGTCTGTTCATTAAAAAAAAAAAAATCTTTGTGATGCCACTTCACCAGAATGACTCAGCATTATTCTCGTTTCGTTGAGATCGTAAACAATGGCATCATTTCCATTAGGGAGCTACAGTTTTGATTTCATCTCAATTAATATGTGCAAGTAACATTGTTTTTAACCATACACCTGTAATCAATGATTTCTCTTAAACAGTTTTAGATAAATGTATGAAACATTGACCAAGGATTTGACCTGAGACTTGCAATGATTTCGAAGTCAAAATTATCCTCAAAATCAAATCAAATATCAAATTACAGTTGTTATTATAAATACATCTTGCATCATTTTTGACCCTCAATGTCATTTCAATATTTATTTGATAATAGCTCATGTATTATCAACAATGACATTTATCTGTCATTTACTAAAAGTTGCAGAGTCATCATAAGGTTTGCACTTCAGTTCAAACATGTGGAATGGAATTCAATTCTAGTGACTCTATATACATGATATACCGTACCTTTGTGAGCTTTGGGAAATCTAGCAAGTACTGTAGTTATTATTTTTCTCTTCATTCAATTTCATCATTGAATATTTATAATACGGCCAAATTGGTCATATATCTGGAATTTGTCAAGGCAAAATAATGTAGAGGAATAAAAGGCTGCATTCCTTTACGTGAGAAACATAATCGGTCTCCTGATGATTTCTTTTGTACTCGGCCAATCAATTTCCTTTTAACCCTCTCCCTGCTGGATTAAGCAATGGCAGTGATCTCTAGGGCAATTCCAGTTGCTTCCAGCATGGAGAGAGTTAATGTTCAATCTTACTTTAAACTTAGGTTTCAATTTTTGAGAGTCCCGGGGACTCATGTTGATATACTTATCAACAATCTTTATTAATAAAGTGCGTCCAAAATTGCAATTTTGCGTATGGGAGAAACCCTGTTGTACATTTAATAATTAAAATTTCTTTACCTTTTTTTTTATCACCATGATCACTAGAAGTGTTTTATTTGTTTATTTTTCATGGAGATTCCATGTCATGTGGGCGTGCCTTCACTCAAAGCAATACACTTTGGTTACCCAGGCAACAAACCAGTGGATTATAATACAAATAACAAAGTGAAAACTTTTGTCTTGAAATTGAATTGACAAAAAAATACAATAAAATTTGCGAATTTTATAGGTTAAAAAAATTCTATCCATTCTTTAAGAACAGATCGTATATACGTGTATGAATAACTTGTACCCTATTGTTTTCCAATGAAATGAAATATGTTTAAAACAATTACGTGTGGGTACAGGTCATGAGTATGTAAATACAAGAACCACATTCACAAAGTACGGACCACAGCGTGACATTTAAAGATATAATCTCTCCATAGATCCCCCTGGTATGTTACTTTTAGGACCAGGTATTTCTGAGAATTCTAGATGTGTCTTCTTTTTAAAGTATGTTCAGAGTTTTTGTGACTCTCGCTGGTAAATCTTTAGTTGATCTGAAAACACTAAAAGTAGCTAAAAAGTTTTAAGCGTTGCAAGTTTCTGTGACTCAGTCGAGGCATAGCCTCATCTCTTCACCTGTGTGTATACCTTGCTGGAACTCTCTGTATCTATATGTAGACTGTAATATAATTACTGCAGAGGTAGACAAGCTCAGTATCGACGATTGGAATGCACAGGTTGAAAACAGGCATACATTTTTTGTTGTTTTTATTGTCAACAACAACTGAACAAGCATAACTGTCTCATATTTTCTATTGCTTTCGTCATGATTATAAACTACAATTCATTTTGCTTGTAGCCTCTCTGTGGGATAGACAGTCTGGAAATTATATATGTTTGTTCTTTGTACTTTTGTATTGGCCATTTTTAGACCACCTCTATTGCGTTCACAGTTACAGACGTCTTGCCGTCGTTCGCAATTTGTTTAGCTAAGCCTCTTTTTAAATCAATTTGTATGTAAAAACTCAAGGTAGTCATTACGTTTATTTCTGGTTTTGAGAATCCCAAGTGAAGACTGATAATGCTGTGCACAGACGTAACAACTGCAAACGTACTGAGTTTTACCCTAGTTTTGCCCTGTTGGGGTAATCAAGAACATTTCTCTGGAAGGCGGTTCCAGTTGCAACTAAATGCACATAACATTTAGTTCCAGTAGTATATATTCTATGTCATGACATATTGAAAATAAAATCCTATCTTTATAAACACAATTTTATTGAACCAAAAGAGCCACACAACCATCACATGTACTATAGAATGTTGATCACATTGTCAGTGTCGTTTGTTTATAATTTTGCTATTTTTGGTCCTCCAGTGATAGAAACTATCTTAAAATCTTCCTAGCTCGAATAGTGATACAAATAAGATATAACAAATGTTATATGAATTTCTACTGGCACTTAGGATACTTTTAGCATTTGGAGAAACGGCCCTGGCTAGCGGGATAGTGTTAATTTCGATCCATGTTTAACAATGTCTCCTGACCTATTTATTTAAAGAAGAGGAAGAGGAACAATCATTGATTTTAGCTTATACTCGGAACTATGTCAGGGATTGTCTGAGAATGGCGCCAGGCGACACAGAGATATTTCCACGGACAGAATTGGTGCACAGGGGATTTCATGAAGAAATGCCGAACAAAATAGAGAATAGGATTGCTTTTGGTGTCTGTCATCCTCGAGGGATTTCTGATCGAGAGATATTTAGGAAATCACTTATTACTCTAGTCGTTATCAATGCTTAAAGGGCCAGTACATCACAAAGGAGTGGGTGTTTTGTGAGATAAATACAGTATACTGGTATTATGCATGTGGCTGTATAAAATAACGTGTACACGGTTATCTGATTTATATGAAAGATAGCTTGTCTGCCGTTTATGAGCACATGATAGATGATGACCTGTAATTTGATCTGATGTCATCTTTTAATATTTCTTTTTTATGTAGATCTAGTTATTTGTAAGTTGAATTTCCTGTATAATTCAAGCAATGTTGATCTTAAGAAAATATTTGCACATGTGTAACATATATCTAATTTATTAAATCGTATACTTTGCTAATGCCATAAACATTACATAATTAATTAATTAAAAATAAATAGAATTTTACCTTTCTTTTATTAAAGTAGATATATTTAATAAATATCTTGCAAATTGTATTTATTTTTAATAATAATATTTGAAAATGTGTTCCGACATTTGAATGAAAGTATTTTGCAGTAACTTTAACCCTATCCCTGTGACTGCTGTTTAGGGCATCTCTGGTTGCCTCCAGCATGAAGAGAGTTAAACTTACATTTCTATCCCTGGATAATCTTGTGGTGAAATGTATCTAGCACTCACACTTCAGCACGCAATATACGAGAGATATATCACTGACTCAAACCACACCCACACAGGTAGGTAAGCTGATGCCATGTGTAATAGACACATGTACGTGTCTATCAATGACGTTTTACCTGTCTGTATACACCTGTCATGATTACAATCAATATTAGGTATATCAGAATAATACCTGTGTTTCTGGTAACCCAACCGACCCTAACTCTCTCCCTGCTGAAGGCAACTGGAGATGCCCTCGACTATGCGTAATCCAGTAGGGAAAGGGTTAAAAGTGTGAAATTCTAAATATGTTAAGATAATTCACAAAAGCTTGCACAATTGCCTTCACATCAGAGAAGGTTCGTGTTTAACCTTGTGCTCCATCTTAAATGAATTTTAATAGTGCACCCCACCTATTAACAAAACCCTGGATTCGTTGTTGTAGGGCAGTTATGTTTGTCCCCAGCTGGGTAAAGGTTAATACACAGTCTGTACAGTAATTCCCACCAATTGTTTCTGAGGATACTATTAATGGAACTGTTATACCGTGGAAATACCCACTTAACGCATCGACTCTACTGCAAGATGACAGACCGCTTTATCACCAGGCTTAAATGTTAAGCACTCATTAACCTAATCAAGTTACATCGTTAAAGGCGTATATGACTTTTGTGCTGTTTACAAAGTGCCCGCACACTCATTACAACTTAATTATGAACATGATAAATGAGCATCTATCTTACAGAGAGATCTTCATCTGTCTATATTCAAATAAAATAGAATTGTCGTGTTTGTGTGAGAGATTCCCACTGCGACATAAAACAATAACTTACTCAAAAGCCATTATAATGTGTAACATTGCACACTTTTTAGAGCGTTGTCCTTTCTTTTTGGCCACATTTTAAAAGAATACAATAGCTGATTTAACCGTCTCCCTGCTGAATAAAATCAAAGTGTTCTATTTCTGCATTTGATTGGGCAAGTTAAGTCACCTTCAGCAGGGAGAGGGTTAAACATGTATAGTATACAAATACAATTGCACAATTGAATATTTTTAAATAATATATATATTACGTGTATATTTGATATATACAAAATTATGTTTGAGATTCATAGCCAAATTTCTATTATCTTAAAGTGATTGTAAGTACAATTATGTAAAGCATGGACGTTTTCAGGAAGCAATATACTTCTATATATGAGAACACTTGAGCATTATTGCTGCTTGTTCAGTGGCGAAGTATTTCCTAATCGTTCAAGTATTTCCTATTGCAGTGTCGAATATTTATAGACACAGAATTCAACAGATTCTGTCATGATGATGTAGATATATTCAAAATGTCACACCTGTTAGAAACTACAACAAACACTTGATTTTTTAAAAGATTTTTCGAGGTTTTTATTTGAGTTTAACACCTTAAATATGTAGCAGGTTAACGTACATGATTGATGTATAATAGTCTGTCGGTTCAAACAATAGATATAACCTGGATAAGTCTATTGACTTCATTATTTGTAAATATTCAATGGTTAGCATGATAACTAGCATTTGAACATTTCAATATTTTCTTTCGTTACTTACGTGAGTGGAACATTCCTGCAGCTATATGTTATGCACAAAATTAATCGATCAATGTATTTTTTATATATATATATTTTTTCCTTGTTTATTTTTTTAAAGTATTTATTATGTTCACAATGAAACATACACATATTGTAGTTTATTTTCAATGGTAGCAGCATTACTAGAATTTCCCTAAGAATAAAAAGAAGATAAAAATATGGCATCGTCCTCCAGCCAATTTGATTTAACCAGAACACTGCTTTAAGGACATCATTACCAAGAGGTTATACACTTTCTCGGAAAAGCCGGCCCGGACAATTTAGAAGTTGGAGAAGTCTTCCTTCTAACAAACAGATCAATACCTGCCAGATTTGACCTCCAACCCTGCTCCTATATTTAGCTTACCCAGTCAATCCTCAAGCTTCCAAACCTTACCAATGCCCAATTTAATCAAAGCTGTGTCGAAACCCGGCAATGAAATGCCGATCATAAACTGAAATATTCCAGGGATAGTTCCTGCTTTAGAAACAGTAGCAACCCATGTAGTAGGTAGGCTCTATTTCTATTTTGGTGGAAGTCGAGTTTATGGTTTTGACATTCTTTTATTGACATTTTCTTTATAAATTCATGGGTTGGATGTTTGGACGTGTTGGATGTGTTTTAATCACATTCATCATTTACCCAATTATTTATATTCAAGTATGAAAGCTCGGAATGATGGGTTTGGCCTTAGAATAATGTTTAAGCTGGAACTGGAAGCCCCAAGGGGAAGAATAATGTACCAAGATGGATGTAGAACGACCTAATTCTTTGGCCCCTAATTCAAGGAACTTAGGAGTCTCTTGACTTTGGGGTTTCTAATCAGAACAAGCAAGATGGACCCATAACTGAAAGGTCAAAGCTGGGTAGCTAGGGTCATATTCCTCAGGCCAATTTGGAAATAATGATAATTTGTTATGAAAGAGGGTCATGAACCTATATTTATGTCATCCATTGCCTACTAGACTCTAGTATATTATTACTATTAGATTCAAATGCCATCTTCTTGCTAAAAGACATTATCTTCTTGTATCCTTTACCGTTAAGTCATAATGCTTCAGTGTGTTTTCGTCTGCTTTCTTTGGATTACCATTGGGCATTCTTCCTGAAATTATGTAGGTCAAACATGATTAGGAATGGTTATCAAAGTGGCATCAAGGTTGATAGTAGTTGACAACCTTTTGATCAATTATTTGATAAGTATCTTCAAAATGGGCTACGCCAAGACACTACCATAGCGGGAGCACCAACGGCTGGTGATCACACTACCGTAGTGGGTGTCTGTTCATTCTTTTTGGAGATGCAGAAGATGTCCAACGATAACAAGTTTGGCCACAAATTTGTAGACTGTTTGAGAAGCGTTACTTTTATAGATTGGCCAATATCGCCATTAGCATTTCTAGCCAAGTCCTTCTATGTTTCTCGGATGTTGATTGAAAAGCATCGATAATTCTGTGTATAGAGGCCCATCAGCCAGGGGGCAGCCGGAATGTGGCTGATACGTACACACCATCCGGATTCTGACTGATACAATGTCCATCATAATACCAATAGGGGTAGCGGTACACTAAATAGATGCCCACATATTGCACTTATACTTTTTTTTTAATGGAGATGAACCTGGGGGCCTATTCTTGAACTATTTTAAAATGAACTTCTTAGCCTAGGAACAGTTCGTAGACATACTATAGAAATTAAGAATCGTTAAGATTATCGTAAGAACGTTTTGAGAATAGGCCTCCAATTTATTTTTATGTGTATGGAACTTGCCGGATTAATTTGTATCTTTGGAATTTGAGTTTTGAGTTTTGATGTAATTACTTGGTTGTTATTTGAGGTCATCACTAGCTGTAGTGGACAGTTGTTGTGCTTCTCTTGCTTGCATTGGTCACTTGTAGTGTAATGGTCAGTTGACTTGCGTTGGTCACTTAGTGGACACTTGAGGTGCTTGCTTGCGTTGGTCACTGTATGCAGTTCCTGATCCCATTGACCACCGATGCCATGGAAGGTCGTTGGCAGTATTGACCTAACCGTTGTCCATTACCACGATAACGACCTTCCTTCCTTGACCAAAAGCCTGGGATAAACGAGCTTTGTTTTGTTTACTGATGCATATTTGGAAGGGTTTCCCATATCCTGCTGAGTGTTCTTCTAATCACAGAATTATGTCCTGCCCATGGCATCTCTAATCACAGAAGAGTGCACTTGTCCTACAGCGATTCTTCTAATCACAACAGTTCTAGTATATGAATCTTCTTATAAATACGTTGTTTGTTTATAATCTGGCAGGTAATGTAACACTGTACACCCCTTTTTGGTACAATTACTCAAAAACTATTTAACTCTCCCTGCTGGAGTAGGCATAGACAAAGCTCTTTAGGGCATCTCCAGTTGCCTCCAGCATGGAGAGGGTTAATGCAGGTCACTCACATTTTACACAGAGTTAGGAAATGCTTGTACCCAAACATTTAAAAAATTACAACTTTGTAGATTACCGAATAAAAGTTTCGGCAATATAATCAGTGCCAAGAATGGAATCTGATTTTAATGCCCACTCAACTATTATCATCAGTATACTATAGATGCTTATTATTGTATTAGTCTATGGTTCTTCATATTATAATCATGATTATAGTGATGGCAATGGGAGGAATTGATATTTGCAAGTAGCAGCCATCATGGTCATGGAACATTTAAACGGTTTTGAAATTTAAAACCTGCCATGAAGAATTAAATTACTTTCTAATTGCTCGCTGTCTCTTCCTCACGTTAGACGAGCGTAAAATAAAACATTCGCAATTTTCAACACAACAAATAAAAAATTAATTCCAGCCCCGACAGGAGGCATATTTTGAGATTATTCTGCATAACATATTTTCAGATTATTTCGCATAACATTGCACTTACAGTTCTAAGAACATAAACCTGCGGTATACTAAGCTAAATCAATTCTCGTGCAAACATCTGCCAGTGTATTGGCCTCTACCACCAGCTGCAAGGCGATATCTAAAGCAAGGAAAATCGACGTTATTCAGTTGCACAATCATGTTTTGACAAGACACAATAATCTGTGTTTTCCAACGTGCAATATGCGCGAAGTTGTCGCCACACTGGGCGAGATGGAAACACTGAAGTAGGACGCGGACACCTGGTGTGCAGAAATATTAATAAATGGAATGTTTGCCTTCTTTCTGAATGTCGCCACTGACAAATTATTCCAATTAGTCGTATGTAATTATATTATGTAATTGGAACTATTTTTCTTGCTCAATGTTGTAAGTGTCTTTGCATAAGTATCGGGATTATTTGGAATGTGGAATAATATTTGTGACTTTTGATTTTGAATTTGCAGAGATCTGTAGATAGGGTATTTAAAATGCAATCAATGTTGTGTATTGTAATCATCAAATATGTATGCGTATATCAAAGTTATATATAAACGCTTTTGAAATTTGAATCAAATGACAGGAACTGCTTCTTAGGGTCATGGGTTATATCTATTAGGCAAATTTTGCTGACATCTGGCAGTCAGTTATTAACCCCATCTTCCTCCTCACTGGGAGTCCAAGAACAATCTGGTGAAGTATTCGGTTGTTTCAAACAAACAGCTGTGCTGTAACCAAATCTATCCTCGACAAGTTCCGATCACGACAGACTGGCTGATCCTACCAACATTGAGGAAATGAGAAGAGGGCCTTTAAAGCATACATGGAGTGGGCCTTTAAATAAAAAAGGAGATGACAGGGCCTTTAACCCTCTCCCTGCTGGATTAGACACTAGCACTGCTCTTTAGGGCATCTCCAGTTGCCTCCAGTATGGAGAGGGTTAAAGCATTCCTGGAGTGGGCCTTTAAGATATACATGGAGTAGACCTTTAAATCAAAAAGGAGATGATAGGGCCTTTAACCCTCTCCCTGCTGGATTAGACACTAGCACTGCATGTTAGGGCATCTCCAATTGCCTCCAGCTTGGATAGGGTTAAATCATTCCTGGAGTGGGTCTTTAAGATATACATGGAGTAGACATTTAAAGCAAAAGAGACAGCGGAAGGCCTTTAAAACAAACAAAAAAGGAGAGGTTCTTTAAAGCAAAAAGGGGAGGAGAGGGCCTTTAAATCAGACATGTGCAAGACATTGCAATTGCAGGAAACACAAAGTGAAAATCCTCATTGCTATTGACTCAGAACACACAGGCAGGATATTAGGCTTGTCTCACACGTTGCCAAACCTCAACAATTCCTCCAGTGCAAGTTTGCCATACACAACATGCAAGTTGCATTATGTTGCTTCAATAATGACTCCGGCTCAATCCCCAATGTGATGATGGCTGATGATGGGCACCTTTTGTTCAGCTCATGCATGTAGTTCTAGGAAGGCCGGTGGGTTAGGGTTTTTTGGAATGCATTTTCAAATTGCTTATTCAATAATTCATAGCCATTGTTTTTAATTTTAAAAGTAGGATAACGGTCAAAATCAGAGCCAAATTTGGAAAATATCATTAAATCTTTGGATTGTGTACTTGTATAGATATCAAATTGTAATATGATCTTCTTAAAGATTTATGCTGATATTGTAATTCATTTTATGTCAAACATATTGATTTGTCATGTGCAATTTACATTTGAATCAAATATATGCTGTAATAAATACAGCCGCCATAGTCCCAATACATGTAATTGAAATTTCTAGAATATATGGAGACAATAAGTTTTTCTTGTTGCATAGAAGTAATATTATTTTACAACCGATTTTTCACGCACCATTAACCCAATATATTTTCATGCAGCATTAACCCATTATGTTTCTGATCATCCAGTGTTGATGTTCAATATCCCTCGGTAAATATTATCGCTACGTCGCCTAGACACCATGATGAGGTGCCAGATTCATTTATTAGTCAGGAAAATTCCGTATTACCGCCATCTTTCTGGAAAAGCTTTCCTGGCAAATCTACATCCTAAGTTAGGTCCATTAAGGTCACACTTGTCAAATTATCGCCAATTCGGCCATTTTTGTGGCCGATGACCAGTGACTACAATAGACTGGGGGGTCAGTTGGCGATCCGGGAGTCGCTTCATCGCTTGAACTTCACCTAATTATGTTAATTGAGGTAATTACCAATGACTGACTCTAAGTGTAATAGAGAACTTGGTCTGGTTATGTGTCAATATTAACCTTATCCCACTGTGTGTTTGATGGATTGCAAGCAAGGATGCTGGTCACTCGTTGGGGGGTG
>JAUTBZ010054663.1:0-18212 GCA_032361785.1 Lepetodrilus galriftensis
TTATTGCTTGAATATGCAACCTATTTTATATGCACGTGACACTTAAATAAACTATTCTTCTTCTTCTTCTTCTTCTTCGATCCATACTAAGCTATACTAAGCAATCGTTTAATTTGCAGCCACCTACTATGACATTAGATCCCGGAGTAACGTCAGCAATGACAGCAATGACATCGTATGCATATGCGACCTCAGAGGATGTGCAACTACAAGAAACAACGGTATCAAACACAGAAAGTGACGTTCAAGCAGACACCACGACCATCTCAACATGGCAGACCACTAAAAACAAGCCAACAGGTCCGAGTGCTGACACCGTCCCGACAACCGGATATGAATGTTCCACCAGTAAGTAACTAAACATTCATTACTGAATTTCTTTCATAAATAGCTTGCGAAATTTAAAAATAATACTTCCGTCAAAATTTAAGGAAACGATAATATTAATATATTAATATTACTTTGAAATGCTTGCACATTTATAAAGTGGCATACTAGTAATCTAAAAATTAATTCAAATAATTGTGGTAAAATGTAACGTAATATGGGCAATATTGTACTAGGCGTTCTTCCATGTGTCTGTTTGGGTTGCGTAACGGTGTTGCCTCTCATTGTATCGTAATTATGCGTTCCTTTATTTCTTTAAGGTAGTAGGATTAATTTAATAGCGAAAAACCCATCACAAATTGCAACAGAAATGTTTTCTATGATTTTATGATCAGAATCCACCTCTTTATAACATATCAAAAATGTGGTGGAACCAGGTAAAAAATGACCTTGATATTTGTATAGGTACAACCTATGAGGTCAAATATATGCTTTTATTATGTATAATTGATTAACACATATTAAATTATCAGTCCTCTCTACCTCTTCTTTGTTAATCTATGCATAAGTGGAGCAGTTCATTACCATAGAGGTGCGTTTACTCAGCCTTAATTTTAACAGTAGTCATACTGGAAGTAGTCAGACTGGAAATACTTAGTCATACTGGAAGTAGGCATAGTCAAAATGGGAAGTAGTCAAACTGGGAAGTAGTCAAACTGGAAGTACTTAGTCAAACTGGAAGTACTTAGTCAAACTGGAAGTACTTAGTCATACTGGAAGTAGTCAAATTGGGAAGTAGTCGAACTGGAAGTAGTCAAACTGGAAGTACTCAGTCATACTGGAAGTACTTAGTCACTGGAAGTAGTCAAATTGAGAAGTAGTCATACTGGAATTAGTCAGACTGGGAAGTAGTCAGACTGGAAGTAGTTAAACTGGGAAGTAGTCAAACTGGAAGTAGTCAAACTGGAAGTAGTTAGTCATACTTGGAAGTAGTCAAACTGGAAGTACTTAGTCATACTGGGAAGTAGTCAAACTGGAAGGACTTAGTCATACTGGAAGTAGTTAGTCATATTGGGAAGTAGTCAAACTGGAAGTACTTAGTCAAACTGGAAGTAGTCAAACTGGGAAGTAGACTACTATAGTAGACTACTAGTCATACTAATGTGAGTGAACCTCCCCGGCTATACGATTCAGACGTTAATTATTAGAATTGCATTAATTAAGCATACATGTCGTCTATTAAACGGTTTCCAATATATGTGTATAATAATCAAGAGTTTGAGTATATTTTTCGTAAAATACCTTAGTGTACTGCCACCTTCCTCAGTAGAGGCACCCCCGCGTTCTGTGACGTCATAATCAGGCCTGAGCAACTCTCGTAGTTACATCATAGCGTAGACGCTGTCTAGTATGTCTAGTCACATTCTGTCGTCAACCAATAAACCGCTAGTAACTCATAAACAAATTCCAGTTCGGCAGTTATTAAACAAAAATGCAAATTATAAATCGAAACTAATTATCACAATGAATAAATCTATATTTTCATCTCGGACATTGCAAGTTTACGGTATTGAATTTTGTAATTATAGTGTGTACATTATATTAGGCCTATGCGCTAATCTGAATATATCGTCGGGTGGCTATACTGCTATTAGGCTATATGCGGTTCATTGCGCCACCAAGTGGCATATTATAGAGACACATGAATTATGTTTTAGAGGCTCATCTTTATCATATTGATCTAGCATAGTTAATATTAGTTATGTTATTCAACTGAATATTTATACACAAATATAATGGTATTCAAATTTACATTAGCCTAAAACTAAAATGACTCTGTCACTACCTATTATTATAATAGTATACTAGTATACTCTTCCGTTATACAAAACTACGTACACATGTACCGTACCGAACGGACTATCGGGGGTCAACTGTGTCACAATAATAACACAATAGAGTAATCGGTTACTTCGGCGGTATAACGGGGTATGGACTTCGTCCATTGTTATCTTCTTCTCACTGTTTGTAATGTTTTGATTTCTCAGTGGTGAAATGTCAAACAGTGAAGGAACCGGAAGTTGAGATCATATAAATAATGGACCAGGACTTGCTGTTTGCGTCTCTAGGTATGTTTACTAATTCACCTGTTCATCATCCTACCCTAATCCCACGGATAATTCTCAAAACCGTACCTCCCTATATACTAAACGTAGATATAGCCTATACATAACATATTATCATCTCAACGTAGTATATTCTTTAGCACGTTATGCATGTTATACAAATACAGGCTCAATATTTCCACAATGGTATGTTTAGCATTATATTATAAGAAAGTATAAACTTTATATAGGGAATCATTATTATGTTGTTACATATAATGGAGATTTTACTTTATTTTCATGCCAACTGACGAAATTGAACCGCGCATAAAATACCTTCAATTTTACATTTAATGTTAGAGTCGTGTTCATTTAAATAGACCTCATGTTATTTTCAATTCATAAATCAGACGGGCATCTGAAACAAGTTTGATTTATATTCTCGTAAAAACAGACCCAAACCCCAGTAGATTCTGACTAAGTACCATCCCCAGCATCATGTGTTGAAACTACAATAAAGATACACGTACTTCCAGTTTTCAATTTATGGATTGTTATTTTATCATTGGCTGTTTAGCAATAATGCCTCAACATGTATATCTAGGTGTACGTACAGATATATCGTATACGTAGCTTTATATATTATTATTATTATTATTATTTATATATGTCGTGAGAGATTACAGACCTCGCCTGTCTCCACAGGTCCATACCTCCTGTCCACGGCCGTCTTCTGGGTGTTCGGGGCGTTGTTCCTGATCGTGGATCTAACTGGGAAACCTGCGTGCTTTAAAAAGTACAAAATCCAACCTGGAAAAAATGAACCGGTTTGTTTCCGCGTTCGATTAAGTAGACGTTTCTTCTTTATAAAAAAACCCACTACGGTATTCGTATTGGATGACATCCGATTGGATTCAATATTGGCTGTTTTACGCTTCCAGGCACTTCCATTATATTTGCTTTTAAGTGTAGGCCCTACATATATAGACAGTAGTGTCTAATAAACCTAGCTATGATAGGTACATGTTCTTTATAACCGATTTACCTTTTGTATATCAAACATTTTTCTTCTTCTTCTATTCACATCGGACACTGAAATTCCACCTGGGACAATAAAAGTTCCACTTGTATCAACGTTTTCTTCCTGGAATCATGGTATACTACAGCTCCAACAAACAATTTGATACTTAACTCTCTTGTACTATCCTCATCCCCGAAAACACAGGTCATTATTACTACACCTACCTCCGTCAAATACCCTGGGATCACTGCTTACTTCCGGTTTCGCCGATGAAAAGCCATTTGATGGAGGTTAGTGTAGTTATAATGGCCTGGGTTTTCGAGGATGGTACTATCCTATGCCATTCATTGGTAATATTATTTGTATTTGTATTTGTATTTTTTTTCAGATACAATATGGCCCATTGTTGAACACAATTCGAGTCGTTATGTGTAACCAACTGTTTATTGGACTTCCAATGTCATTCATTAGTGGAATGTTACAACAACTGCGAGGCTGTGACCTAACCTTGACCTTTCCTGACCCGATAGAATTCATTCGAGATATTATTGTATGTGTTTCACTTGAAGAGTTTGGATTCTACTATTCGCACAGGTAATACAACGCCGGTTACTTGCGTTAAATTTCAATTTATCATTCGTTTGATTCTAGCGCAAACAGTATTCTGGTTGCTAGGATACCGATCGTCCATTTAACTATCTTATATTCTGGTTGCTAGGTTTCCAATTGTCTCTATTCATAACTACTTAAATCTGAAAATGGTAGGTTGCCGCACATTCATCTTCATATCTACTGTATTTTGGTTGCTAGGTTATTGCACCATCCACTGTTCAGTATATACGTAGCGTACCTTTTGTCTTTGTTAATATATATCTACTAAATAAGACCTGGGGCCCGTTGTACAAAACAGTTATAGCTACAATTTCTTGTAAGTTAAACTTTCTGAACAGATAGCTATAATTGCTTGTAAGTTAACATTTCAGAACCCTCTACAAATCCATTGCATAAAGCACTAAAATCGCTACACTACTTGAGAAAATTGTTAGCTAAAACTATTGTAGAGCTACAAGTGGTTCCTGCAACCAGACTTACAATTGTAGCTGGTTCCGATAATATTACATACAATCAAGTGTATCTATAACTGTTATGTGCAACAGGCCCCTGGTTGCTAGTTTACTGCTCGTCCCTCTATACATCTACTGTATTGTGGTTGCTAGGTTGCTGCACCACCCACTGTTCTACAGATGGATCCACAAGCGGCACCACGAGTGGACCGCACCCTTCAGCTACGTGGCCATGTATGCCCACCCCTTGGAGTACGTCTTCTCCAACATCACCCCACTCATGGTGGGCCCCATCGTGTGTGGGTCACGTATGCTGACCACGTGGCTGTGGTTCTCTGTCGCCACCCTCGTCACCACAGTGCACCACAGTGGCTACCACCTGCCGCTGCTACCGTCGCCGGAGTTGCACGATTTCCACCATCTGAAGTAAGTCTTCAAATTAATGACCGCCTTCTGAAGTATGTCTTCAAGTGAGTTCTGGAAATGTTGTGGAACTGCATTCGCCATGGAATTACGGCAATATTGAAAATAAATGTGCCAATGTTTATATAATGCGAATCCAACGTGTTTCATTAAATTTGTTAAATATGTATCTTTCCCAAGAGGAATTCAACTATATTTCTCAAAATAGGAGACTTATTTCATCATGGTAGCAACTTCTTATGCTTGTAGATTCCGAGCAAGTATTTTTACTGCGATATTTAGATGAATGCTTCAGATGGTCCAAATATGCAATATGCATGTATCGTCATGAATAACCGAAACATTCCCACGTTTCCAATCCGTCTATTGATAGCTCATTGCATGTCTCCAGGTACAATGTAAACTATGGACTGAGCGGGTTGTTAGACTGGTTCCACGGCACCGATGCCAAGTTCCAGGCTGCGCCACAGTCGGCTAGACACAGACTGATATACAGTGCTGAAGACATGAAGTTGAAGAATGGAAAGGCGAACTGAAGAATGCGAATCTATGGCAAGATCTGTCTGTCTTCAGAAAAGCAGTGCTCTCTGTGAAGCTCTGATTACTAAAGTTAATTGGAATCTATACAGTATAGACTTTTTGAAACAAATTGTGTTTATTCGAGAAAACATTGATATACGTGGATAAGAGTTGCGTATACTTGTACACTCGAGAATACAATACAATGCAATATATTCAATACACTACACTACAATACAATTCAATTCAATACGATACAATTCAATACGATACAATTCAATACAATACAATACAATAAAATACAATAAAATACAATGCCATGTTGTACTATAAACAATCAAGACGTACGGTGCTCTCTGAAATATTGTTTGTGTACTTATTTAAACTTGTAGTATTAAGTACCAGTAGCATCTACATAGAAGGCATGTGATTTTCTCTTTAAAATTATTATATTTTTGACTAACACAATCAAATAGAAAATATAAAAATTCGTTAAATATTGGCCAGCTGGCAACTCCAAGATAATGTATATAATCACGTGGCTGGATACTATATGTAACACAATTGTAGGCAATCAGACATACCGTATATGAAGACGCGGATAGATCAAAAGTACGTTTTCATTTTGAATACAGAATGAAGCTTGGATATCAGTCATGCTTTATGACGATATCTAATATAATAAAATTGTTGTTTGTTTTAGAAAACATTGGTGTTGCTTTTCACTTAGCTTCTCCATCTAGCATGGAGAACGTACATCAGCGGAAATGGATGGTTTCAATGTGTATTTATAAGCATCACCACCCCTGAATTAAGCAATCATTGGTCACCTAACATTTCTCTTCTGTTCTTGAATACAATATGCTTATATGGACCAGTGAAGACACATTTGAATTTTAATCTATGGTACAAGTAAGTTCAGGCATGCGGGAAAGTTGATTGCTTATGAGTGACACGTGAAGTCCATATTAATAGAAACATTTTCAAGTATTTTTCTTTGATCTACGAACAGAGAAAATACCAGGGTATTGAATACTTCCAAAGAGTCACGTGACACAATGTATTTATTCCGTTGCCTGCAGGTTATATATGTGAATGGAACGTACATGCACTTGAAATTGTAAAAACCCAGGTTTGTGTCAGAACGCGGTCGCGGATTGTTCGACCATCGCGGTGTAAGTCGGTGAACAGGTGTTAGTTATTCTACATATGCTCTACGTACCACCTGCGTACGTGTTACAAACATGTTGTAATTCACATAATTGGCATACATTGATGACATGTATTGAATAATATAGAACACTCTTTCAAACTCGTCATGACGGAAATATGAATACGGATGGGAACACTTCTTTGAATTTCTGGAATAGCCTAATAATAATTATTTATGCTACCTTTTGGAGTTTCCTCCCTTGGAGCATTAAGATGCCTTCGACAGTTCGTTGCTGCACGATCCTGATAACAGAAAGACAACAGAAACCTACATGTTCATGGACCAAGACACGAAATTAATCAAAATAACTATTTCTATTTGAAATATACTAGTACATCTAGATGCGTATAAACCGTGACTCCCATATCATTCTACGTATATAATGTATTGCTTGCTTGTCTGTTGTTGGTAATACAAATACATGTAATTAAGACAAACAGTTATATCTAACTTTTTCTCAGAACAGTTGTACCTACAATTTATTGAATAACACAAATGTTATGGACCCAATGTGTGAAACTATTTTATCGATACAATAATGATACTTGAGAATCGTGTAAGCTAAATCTGTTATGGCGATAAAAGTGTTTCGTGCAAAATTATTTTACACTTGTAGTGGGTCCATAAACATGCCTTACAATCAATTCTAGCTACAACTGTTCTGGCTAACAGGGCCCATCGTTCGTTATCTGTAATGACGACACTTAAATATCTTGAGATAATGAATATTGCATTAAAAACAACTCAAAATGAGGAGTGCTCAGAAAAATAACTGAAATCAGTTTGAAATAATTATTTATTTGAGGAGGACTTCATACTTGTCTGATTAAAATGGGGGTTGAAGAACTCTCAACATCATTATAACAGTACGACATTAAAGCCGCGGCTGATACAGATAAGAGTGGCGGTATCTGCAGACCGCATATACTGTGAAATGTAATAAAGATGTAATAGACTAGATATCCTGATTACTAACTATGTCCATATGGACAATTATTTTAATTTTCAAATCGTATTTATAATTGAATATTCGGAATTGTTATATAACAGTATTCATACACCACTGGCGCTACTGGCATTGTACACATTGTACTGTGTAGTGCGATTTGACTTGTCTACATAATTAGACATGTGAAGAGTTTTACCTTTGCAATTAAATACCGTTAAAACTCGTAACATTTAAATAAATTTATAACCAATTTGAAATTCGTCACGGTCCGAATATTTTAATTAAAACCACTTTTCAGAGCGCAGATATCTATTTTGTCTGTGGAGGGATTGACATCGTAAGGAAGCTGGCGGAGGAAGGAAAACACGATATCAACTGTTTGAAAACGTGCTCGAGTTTAATTAGAAGGGTGAAGGATTTTTAAAATGATATAGAGACGGTGCCATTGTCCGATAGTCTGCTGCAAGACTTGGTTCCTGCTAATGTTGCGCATCTTGTTAAATCGGACATGTGTCAGGACTCGCAAAACCAAGGAAACTCGGGAAGCAAATGTTTTGCTAAATTTGGAAAGGAATACGAGACCTAATGATTTCTTTGTCTGCGTCTGATCGGAAATAACCGAAGAAAAACGGAAATGACCGATCTTTTGTTCTAATGTTGAGCCAGCTGAAAGGTTCGAAAAATATCGCCAACGGTGTCAGTTGAGTCATTGTAATAATGATATGAATGAATTCCTTCTAAGACAGAGGTGGGATGTAAATGGGGGAGGGGGAGGGGGAGAGGGCGGAGGTGATGGCGGGGAGAGGGAGAGAAAGTGGATAGTGTCAAATGTACATTTATTTCAAGAATATGAAGCTACATAATCCAGTATTACAGCTGTGATGTTCTATATTAAACACAAACGTACTTACTCATAAGTTCTTTACACAATTATTTCTACTGTATTCTGAATATTTCTATTGAATTCCATTCGTTTTCCGATTAATACAAGTCAGTAACTAAAATCGTGATAAAAAAATATATTTTATGGCTTTATTCCATTGGGTTCTAAAGAAATCTATTAAATTTCATTCGCCTTGTGAATGATACAGAAACATTTTAAACGTCTGTTCGAAGTGTATTGATTGTAAGTACATGTATATGTTAACATCCATGACCAGCAAAACATGCCTTTCCAAGTTATTTGCAAACATAGTATTGTACCCTCGGAAATATTTATTTAAGCAAACGATGGCATCTCAATCAGACAGAGTTTATATATCCGTCACTAATAGAAAAATAGGAAGGCTGGCACTCAACAGTTCCGACATTTCTTCACAATTCGCCATTGTTGCATGGATGTAATAGTGCACTCCCATAGTCATTAAATGTATATTATTTTGTGAAGTCAATTAATGTTTGATACTAGGTATATATGCTAACATCGACAAGACAATAGAACTTAAAGCTAGCTCGTTGAGGACACGTCTACGGCCGCGTGTTCCCCAGTGGGCGTTGGGTAGATATCAGAGCCTAGCAATCAGCAAACCAGTGGTCATTCCCTCGCGCCACGTGCCACGGACAGTGGTCAGCGGGTCCTGCATCAACTTGTTGAGAGGATCCAGTGCCGGACATAAACTGACCCCGCCGGACTTTCCTTCGCACGTGCATCGCTCCGACTATCAGTGTCATCGCCGCCATCTTGTCAGCAGAGTTTATGGAGGCGATTGTTTCCGTCATGCGCACTTCATTTAGGAGCCTGATTTAACAATGGCCTCAAAGTCACAATATTGACAGATAATCTGTCTCTATTTCATATGATCTGCTTTATTGTTCTCAGGTTCATCAAGTTAATTGTCTAGCCCGTCTGTCTTAAACATGGTCACGTGACTTCAGATTGGTATACACTGTTTCTAGTGTCGGTGCCAATGTAATGACGACTCTGAAAATACATTTACCATATGTCCATATTGACAAGCGCATGCTGACGCTTTCTTTCAATCACTTAATTAATTTAATAGTGTATTCAGGATATTTCTATCACAGAGTCAATAATTCACACATTCTTGGGTTGCTTTACATCTGAGTACCTTATAATAATATATCCACTTTCTCGATAGCCTTCTCTCATAACAATATATGTACAGTAAATGGCAGTAATATACCGTCGGTGTTCGCCAGACATCTCAACACGAGAAACGTACATACACACGACCAAAAAAGCATAGTATTCGTAGACTGGTCTCAAATTAACCAAAGTTTTGAGATTTGTGCGTAACATATATGTTGACTAGTTCTACCGTCGATATATACCTTGCTCTATATTTGTAATCTTAAAATGAATACTTCAATTATTCTTTAAAGTTGTCCTATTTTATTTTATTTTTGTCAATTCCATGGTTAAGAAAGCATAATTTGGACATCACATTTATTAACGAGACTTTGGAGTTTTGAGGCATACATGTTAGCGGGACTGTGGGATACGAATCCACTTGAATGCACGTCTGTCTCACAAGATATAAACTTTTACGAGTTGTGATATTTAAAACAAATCTCAGCCATAAATGTTTTCATACAGGTGCAACGTATTGATAACTCAATCGTATCTCAAAGGCAAAGTCGTATTTTCGGTTATTTCTGATCTGACTCCGGATTAAATCAGATGTCTCCATTGAGACAGCAGTAACGAGTTCCGGCGACACAGATAACCGTCTAGAGTGGCTGCGCCCGCTACCACGTGTGGGATACATAGTCGAGTGGTCTACATTCTAGCCGTGTTTTAGTGTTATATACGGTTATATTCAGCATTGGCTTTAATATGTCCCTCTTTGTTTCTCCACTCGCAGCTGCCTACTTAACGCACGCGCTGTGTGGAGCACTTGTGAGGTGAGGAGTACACGTCTACGAATCAGACATCGCTGCTACCGTTACGACCTATTCAAATCGTAGGGAATAAAGATAATGGAAGTTGAATGAAACTGAAAAAAAATGGCAGAGGCACTTGATATAGACGGCGCTTTCACTTGAGTAGCTGCCGCAGTAATCCTTGTTATCGCCCGAACATCATTTTTTGTTCTCACAGACGTTTTCTTACGAGGCGTATTTCTAGAAAACCAACAACAGCACCTACTTGAACGACACGGTAATTCTGTCACGTTAGACGCTTCAGATCCAAATGTAAAGAAAACCTCACTCGATACGAGCTTATAGGTTAGAACATCAAAGAAATTGGAATAATATATTGTTGCTAATGATGTTTAAATATTGCTGTTGACATGTATTCGTTTTGTCGTAAATTGTCGTAGAATTTGTAAAATGATTTTATAGCATAGTATGCGATATATTCCGGTAGCCTGTTCTTAAAACACGTTATTTTCGTGATGGCGAAGATTATTCTGAACGACGAATACGCTCATTATCCGGATAATAGTACATCGTTAAATTATCGTCTTCAAAGCCAAGCAGCTGTTTCTAAAAATAGAGACACGCTGTACATGCCTGATTGATATTAATAGCAATGCTGCTATTTGTGCGTACCTCGTGATCATGATTGAACCAGTATCACATTTCAAATTAAGGTCATATCAGGATTAAGGGCAACAATGTCACATGTACGTGAATGACAGTACGGCGAATGTGCTTGACAAATTATCAGATAATGACCGTAATGTTAGATTAAAGGAGCCTCGTCTATAGATTCTTATCTTCGGATAGGTCTGGTACAATAACATATAATTATATCGAAAAGACTAGTGGCATAATGGAAGTTTACTGAATATATATTTATTTTATTATATTGTTGGGCGCCATTGAAAAAAGACCACTACAGATTCGAACACGAGTAGACGGATTGCGAGTCTAACGCTCTACCGATTGATCTAAAGGGGTAACCCCGATGGCCGATACCAGTAGGAGCATATTATAACACAACCGGCTACATACCTATATATGTGTACCAATTGAATATTTACCATACCATTTACTCCCCTGTTACACCTTATTTTAGTAGTATTCCTTTAAAAACTAACTCGAAATTCATACAATATTTTTAATAATAAAAGTACGTAAGGACATAAGGATTTAATGAAACTTTCAACTGTAGGTAAGCACGGATCAGAAGACGTCTACGTCTTCCTTCCCACCGGCTGTTTGCCAGACGACACTTAGAAGACTGTTCTGTATCTATGTGCAAACCCTCTTCTCTCAGGAGTCGGTATTGTTCCGGAACATCAACAGCACGACAGACTGTAAGACTATGACACCCACACAACGCTAGGTGAAGGATGTATGCAAGTGTTCATCATATACAGTGATCTTGATCCTTGTACACGATGTCTTCCTGGTTTAACTATCAGCACAGTTTTCCATATACCTTTGGCCTGACACTCACCGCCATATATGGTCAGACATCATTATGACGCCAACGTTCGTTTCCTACGTATATTGCTTTTAATTTCGGAGACAAAGGGTGACTAAATATTGCACTACATGACATGAAGAGCATTTGTCAGGCGAACACGACGTAATGCATCTTTTGAATGCCATTGTATATCGCATACATGTGCATGTGCATATGCTATCTACCATTATTACTAACAAACCTGATCAACAGGAGATATCGATTAATATTTCTAAATACTCTTGTGTAAACTCCTTTGAAGAAATGTGTAAAGAATATAAAACCGAAGAACGCTGAAGCATTGCATTTTGTTCAACCACACGTTCATATGTTGCTTTCATGATACAGAACTCATCAGTTTAATATTGATCGTTCTAGTAACCATTACCGACGCTCAATCATTGTTAATGTTGACGTACACACCGTCTTTAAACCGTGGTTATCAATGCTTACGGCCTTGAGCCACAGGTATTAACAAGGCTTGTAGAAACTCTATTATTGGTACAGATAAATATTCATCCATCAACGTTATCTTATCTGGCCACCGTAATGTCATCAACAGATGCACGTCTACTTCCGGTTTCATTGCAATTCAATTAACTTAGATCGCTTCCAGGTTAATCAGGGTACACTAAGATCAATGGCGGTCAGAGAGTATTATATCTAATGATGCACTATGAATCCGTCTATAGCTCATTTGATTTGATTTATCAAGTTTACCAGTCTATTTGTTTTCGGTCACTATCACGCGTAACTATGTCAGCATTGACGAACTAAGTTTCCCGGGAGTTGGTGCTAGCTATCATTTACATCAATTGTTACAGTCATAATACAAGTAGTCTAGTCTCATAGCAAAACAGATATACTAATATAATATTTGGCAAAACATACAATACCTCCATGGAATATGTAATTATAGAATATTAACTATGTATAGCTATGTCTAGTGCTTATGGATTTCTGTTCCGTTATATGGTTAAGGTGTAGAACTCTATGCTATGTTCGGAATACAATTCCATGTAGGAGTAAGTGAAATACGTGCGATGTCCATCTGATTGGTTTATTTTGCCACAGTGGACAGTTGGCATCGATAAATCTGAGCTTGACCACAACATGGCCTCAAGACGTCAACATTGACCAGTGTCCGGAGTGAGGTTGACCATCCTCCGTCATGTCCTCATCTCTGAATACCCACCCCACCCCACCCCAGGACAATTAGCTGACCAGTCACGTGCAGCTGCCCATATAATGACCACTGGTGTCCACTTTTGCTTGAGTGGTCACTTGTGCACGGACAATGACTTTACTGCATTGTTACCGCTATCCAAGATTGGGAAGGATATGCCTGCATGCTAAACCCATGCAAGACAATATCGTCGGCCGCGGGGCAACAGGGGCATTGTCACCGGACAGTTGGGTTGAGCAAACTGAGTGCGTGGTCAATGAGGCGGGGTCATGGGGTCAGAAGTCGTACCCTGGTCCGGACACTGTGCCCCCATCTGCCGGCTTCCACCTGACGGTCAGTTTGGCCGAAGGATGACCACTGGTCAAGGCATACAAGTACAACTCCCGCCATAACAGAGGAAGAAGGCCGCCGCATTTTAGCGCCTTTCCTGAAAATACGGGAGTTTAGGAATATGTCATGGTGCTACGTCATAGTTCTTTAGTAAGAGAAAATATTGGCATCATGCGTTGCTTTCTAATTTTCAAGATTCTATTTAACAAGAATGTTGATCCAATTCAAGATGATCATTAGGTTTTGCTTCACGAAATAACTTTTGAATACGAACCAACTGGTGTCCTATAAATATCACATACTGACTGATAATTTAGAAATCAAATACGGAACACTGAGACAACACGACCAAATTCACTGTATTACAGCATATTATTAAATGTATATATTGTATCAAGTTACGATAAATCTGCAGTAGGCCTATATAATATATATATAGAAGCCCGTTTAAGACAAATATACTGACAATTGTAAAACTTTAATAAAATGAAAAGGTATACATTTTAATACGTGTATATTGAAGACATGTGATCAATACCTGGAACTGTACCCATTAGAGATTAGTCTACCTACATAGCGAGTACAAAACAAATGGCACATTCATTACGGAAGTTCAGAATCAGTTCCGTTGCATTCCCTGGTCAGTTAGGCCTAAGTCTTGGTGTGAGCTCAATGTACAACAGGTTCTTCCGTTGCACTCCCTCGTCAGTTGGGCCCAGGAAGGTATCCGTATACCACCGGATCTTCTGAAGTAAGGTCTCCGCCATTGATGCCAATGAATCGATACAGAGATCAGGACTCTCCACTGGATATTTCCCAAGACAGTCCATCAAAAGAATGGTAAATCCCGTCTGAGATTGGCGGAAACCTGTTGGTCTAGCGGTGGCGCCCTGTCTCACCCAAGTCGGGCAAGATCCGGCAAGACGTGTAATAATTAGATTGCCTGTCTTCAAAGGGATTTCAGCAAGTAAATGCGATTACAGAAACCCTATAACCAACGGTAAGCCAGGAAGGAATGCGTCTACTGAATGCACGGCGGGTGTCCGCGGTAATATGAACCTCTGGGGGCCTATGACTGGGGACTTGTTGATGAAGAGAGACTTAGGACTGGAGATTATTGGAGGTAGATTACTGGCAACCGTGGCATGAGGGCAATCACTTTGTCAGCTTTACTTAATGGTAATATATTGGAGGCCAAATCTCATGTCTTGTTTGGGTTTATCTCGGGACAGAAGGACAACAAACAAAACGTTGGTCTTTGAAGGAAATAATTTGTGTCATACGAATCCATACGAATATCCTTTGGTTGTGTGAAGGAGAACACTGACCAAAAATACCAGTACATTACACTGTTAAGCAATGTATAATGATATTAATATCACATAAAGGTAATTCAACATAAATATTTTACTTGAATTTGTACTTGAATATTTGAATCTGTAACCTCTTTCTGAACATTGTTTCCAGTTTTAGCGCATATGGACTATTGAATTTAAAATGGTTAACCATTTCTCAAACTTCAACAAACTAATATTAATTTTGACAGCCACGCTCCCTTAAATTATTTTCTGATTAAATAGAACTGACCAGTTGAACAATTACTAATTTCGTTTGATGTCAGCATGGTCCGAAATTTGACCTGACCAAGTGGTCAGTTCTGGTGACCTAAGTGGTCAGCTCGTGGCCGGAGAGCGCGTGCCGCCAGATGGACCAATCAAAACTGGTGTTGTGTTTTGTTTAATAATGACAAATCGCTCCGAAAGAACCCCCGAGAGAGGACAAAATGGTATTCATTCAATTCCCTCATTAATTGACGTTGTTTATCATACGGGTATCAAAGTCTGTTTGACCATTGTCCAGTATGGCCGGAGTGACCTGGCCGGGTGGTCAAGTGCCGTTTTCCACTGGTCAACAGATTAGAACATTTGTTTTGCGTCCAAATAATAAATTATCGCCTGTAATCGCACAAAACAATCAATATTTTTGTCGACCCGCCCAGAGTATGCTTAATCTGATGTGGGCGATAATATCAACTGACCACTGACCATTGAAAAAATGGGAGGAGTGACCTTTGACATTTACTTTGGCCACGCGCTGCATGATCAAGAAGCGAGGGTTACAACAAGGCAGGTACTGACATATTGAATGATCGTATTTGCAGAAGGCCACAATGACATAGAAAGCTAACATTTGAAAACAAGGGCGTGGACCTACATGGACCTACAGTATTGACAGTTGCTATTAAAATACAAAGATTATTTAATACATTGTAAACAGTAAATGTTTTTTGTAAGTTTAAAGGCATACTATCACAGTTGATAGGCCTGTATAGTGGACACACGAATTTCAATCTGAGACTAATTACGCTTGATTTATCCACCCCAAAGTTGTTATTTACTGATGTACCTTAGTCTCCAGTACTCAATAGTTATCAAAATACTATTGTTTTATATGAATATAGGGAACTTTCCGCTATTTATCTTGTCTTTGATGCATCAACTGAACTATGAAGGAATTGCGAGAAAACGTTGCCTGTGTGTATTATATGTTTAAGTCGTACCACTGGGTTATGTCCCCTTGACATAATGAAGCAAATAACAATACGATCATATTCAGGTTGTCTATCAGTAGACTACATGGGGGTTGCACTAGATCTTTGTCTACCGAACAGCAGTGGAAAGGTTTTTGGAAGTACAAACATGATTGGATATATGTCAAGTGAATGTATTTTGCAGTTGTAGCTAAGAACTAGTTCAAAACAACCATAAATATCTGTGATATTATGCCTTTAACAGTTTATTATACTTAATCTTATATTTTATTATATAATTGACTACTGATCAGTTGTATTTTTCACAGCCCCATCGAGATGACCCTGACTCTACAACCATTGGCCTTATTGAAGCTGGGCTGTTTGGGGATGACACTGGCAGGTAATTGGAAATAATCCCTTGTATATTTTGTACTTACTTCATTACTCATATTGTATGTCCTGTGAGCCTGTGGCCTTTGACTTTAAATAAACATTTTTCAAATAAGAAAATGCTTATCTACACGTCCCTATACACGTGTTGTCCCAAAGATTGCTCAGATTTGCGATCTATCAATATCTTGCCCTCCCGTTCGGACTTTCAGACGCCCCGTACGTCTTCACACGTATCATGAAGATGGTAGCGGTGTGTTGTCACAGAAAAGGTCCGAGATACCATGTGTATCTCAACGACTCCTTGTGCCATGCTGCCACTGCAAGTGCATGTCTCATACAAGTGCAACAAATAAAGGCAATCATGGAGAGTCGCGGGTTCTTAATAAATATAAAGAAATCTGAGATGACTCCAGCCCAACAGTTCACATGTGGCAATCGAACTGAGAAACGGCCTGGTATATGGTGTCCCCAGCCACTCATCGTCTGTTAACCTTTCAAGATCTACTACGATCTTTGATAGGTCAAACTACAGCCACTCCCAGGAAACTCCATTGTCTACTAGGCCATATGGAGTCCTTCTCGCGCATCCTGCCTGGGGCGAGAGCAGAGAAACGAGAACTACAGCTGCGTTTGAACCAAATGTGGGATTACCTACATTGGGATCAACCTCTGTCTCTGGAGAAGTGGTTCCTTCCCACGATACAATCGTGGAGGAATCAGGAGTTCTTACTACAGAAATCTCCGCTTCACCAACCACATCCGACGCAATCGTTATACACGGATGCGTGCGAGACCGGATGGGGAGCCCACCTAGAAACACTTCACATATCAGGGAAGTGGGAGCCGAAACTTATCGGCCGACACATCAATTTCCTAGAAATGGAAGCTGTGAACAGAGCAGTAACTGCATTCAGCAGTCAAATGCAAAATCAAGTAACCCTCTTGCGCACGGACAATACGACCGTAGCCGCATATATCAACAAAGAGGGGGGGGCTCACTCCCAAGACCTTTGCCGATTATCAATATCGATTCTTCGGAAGGTCTGGGAATTACAGGGTCACTTGACTGCCCTTCACATACGAGGGGAGTCGAATGTGCTGGCAGACGCTCTGAGCAGACGGGGGAAGATAGTACACACAGAGTGGACTATACATCAGGGAACACTGAACAGTATCTTCGAGACATGGGGCAAACCCCATATAGATCTGTTTGCGACACGCCTGAATCACAGACTCCCCCTGTACGTCTCGCCAGTGCCAGATCCTCTGGCCTGGAGTGTAGACGCGCTCGCGTTAGATTGGACGGGACTGGACGCATACGCCTTTCCCCCACCAATTCTTCTGTCTCGGGTACTAGAGAAAATCCAATCAGAGTCATGCTCAGTGATTCTTCTCGCCCCGAATTGGCCGGCACAACCTTGGTTTCCTCTACTTCTATCTCTACTAATAGAAGTACCGGTAAAGCTGTCACTGAGACGGGATCTGCTAATGCAGCCCCAGTCCAGACTAATCCATCAGAAGCCGGAAGTATACAGGCTACACGCCTGGAAACTATCCAACGTTCGCTCAAAAATAGAGGTTTTTCGGAACGAGCTTCCCTCCAACTCTCTTCAGTCAGACGATTATCTACTGAAAAGATATATCAGTCACATTGGCGGAGCTGGGTGGATTGGGCAAACAGCAGACAAGTGGATCCCTGTGATCCACCAGTAAATCAGTTAACTGAGTTTCTACTGTATCTTGATAAAGAGAAGAATCTCTCTCAGGGTAC
>JAUTBZ010054774.1:0-18212 GCA_032361785.1 Lepetodrilus galriftensis
GTAAGCAAACTAGAAATGGACGTCTCTCCTAGATCTCTATGTCGCTCAATATATTCATAAATCTGTATTATTAATGATTCTAATTCCTCAAAACTATCTAAAGATTTACTGGAAATATGGATCCCGTTATGATCAGGAAAAACCTTGGTTACTTCCCTATAAAATTGGTCCTGTTGCTGCTCTTCCCCTTGCCAATCAAATGAAAATCGAATCAAAGCACTCTCCTTAAAATTTTCATTGATATAGGTATCTAAAGAAGTTAAAAACTCACTCACTCCATGTATTGTATTGACTACATAAGTGATACTAACCATCTCTATATGTACATTATCCAACAGTACTTTTGGATCCCAATCATTCTGCACCAATACCCTTACATGCTCCATCCCATAGGTCAAAAAGGATAGAATAGAAGCATTTGAAAGTACTGCAGTTTCCAAAGAAAAGCTAGCAGCAATCTGCCATTTGTTTTGATTATCAGCACCAACAAGTACAGAAGGACGATGAGTCAAGTCCTCTTGACGAGCAAACGGATCAATAATAAAATCCGCCTTGTACTTCCAGTACAAACTATCCATATCTTTAGCTCTCAGATCTTTTTCGATCTTTGCAATCCATTCTTTTTTGCTTACATTAATGTGTTTTAGCGTTTAAAATAAAGATTAAGTACAGAATCGATATGATTTATTACAAGCTAAGTTTAGTTAGATGATACCCTATCCAAAATATCATTTAATTCATCATCAGAATCAAACTTGATAAGGATTTTCCCTCTTCCAGTAGCACTTCTATTGATCGTCACGTGAGCACCAAACTGATGACTCAACCGATCTCTAATCTTCAGTAATTCTGGGCTCAGTTCTTGTACTGTAGATTTCGAAGAAACACTTGTCTCATCAGGTTCTTTTCCCTGATAAGCTTGGATTAATTTTTCTACTTGACGAACAGACATTTTGTCTCTAGTCATGCGTCTAAACACATCTAATTGTACTGCTAGATCATCAACCCCTGCCAAAGCTCTCGCATGTCCCATACTGATTTCATTCCCCTTTATGGCTTGTTGAATTTTAGAAGGCAGTTTAAGTAATCTGATATGATTTGATACAGCACTTCTACTTTTTCCTATCCGTTCTGACAATAATTGATGAGTGAGATTACATTCCTCCAGTAATCGTTTATAACTGATAGCAATTTCTATCGCATTTAGATCTTCTCTCTGTATATTCTCAACCAAAGCCATCTCTAGCATTCCCTGATCATCAGCAATACGTATATAGGCAGGTATAGTTTTTAATTTTGCCAACTTGCTTGCCCTCAAACGCCGTTCTCCAGAAATCAACTGATAACTATCTCCACCTATACTTCTTACGGTAATTGGCTGAATCAATCCATAGGTTTTAATCGACCCCGATAAATCCTCTAAAGCTTGTTCATCAAACTCTGTTCTAGGCTGAAAGGGATTTAACTCTATAGCACTAACAGGAATCTCTGCAACCATACTTACGAGTTCTTTAACCACTTCCTTTTTTGTTTCCAAATTAGTGTTCTGTTCAATATTGGATAACAATGCTCTTATTCCTTTTCCTAAATCTTTCTTCTTTCCCATAATTTATTACTTGTTTAATTCTTGCTTTTGCTAGTAACGTGTATCATTTCATCATTCATGCACCCTCTCCTACTATTTAAGTATTTCTGACCATCTTCTTAAACACATTATCACCTACATTTCTCTTTTGTTCATTATTTTTCATAAATTCATTAGCGAGGCTTAGAAACTGGTTACTACCTTTAGACACAACATCATATAGTATCACTGGCTGACCAGCACTAGGAGCTTCTGCAATTTTTGAGTTTCTATGAATTATAGTATCAAATATAGGATCTGTCACCATATCTCTAACATTTTTAACGACCATTTTTGCCATTCTCAACCGTTTATCATACATGGAAAGCAGTAAACCTTCTATTTTCAAATTAGGATTCAACGCCTCTTGTACCATAGCGATAGTTTGCTTAAGTTGTCCCAGTCCCTGCAAAGAATAATACTCACATTGTACAGGAATGATAACACTATCCGCTGCTGCCAATGCATTGAGCGTAATCAATCCCAATGAGGGTTGACAATCAATAAATATATAATCGTATTGATCTTTTACCTTCTCCAATAAATTCTTCAGCACAAATTCTCTCCCTTTAATATTGACCAACTCTATCTCAGCACCAACTAAATCTATAGAGGCTGGCAATACATCAAGATTGGGCACATCCGTTGATAGAATTGCCTCTCTGATATCATACTCATTGATCATACAATCATATAGATCTGCTTCAAAGTCATCGACCCCAAGCCCAGTAGTCGCATTGCCTTGAGGATCCGCATCTACCAAAAGTACCTTCTTATCCAGCACCCCAATAGTGGCTGCGAGATTGATCGTTGTAGTTGTCTTTCCTACCCCTCCTTTCTGATTTGCAACTGCAATAATTTTTCCCATTTATCTCCTTTATTGTTTATAAATCCACTCGTAATATCAAACTGATTTTCTATTATATTATAATAATTACACTGTTAATATTTCTCCCACTTTCGGAAGGAGTAACTGTTTTCCTTTTTTTGCAAATGCATCAATTGCTCCTTCATGATTGATCACTATTTCATCAAACGAATCAAAATGGCATCCAATAATCTTATCACAACCAATAAACTCAGATGCGATAATAGCATCCTCATAGCCTAAAGTATAATAATCTCCAATCGTCAATATAGCAAAATCAAGTGGAGGGCATGTCATTGGTATCAATTTCATATCCATTGTCAAGGCAGTATCTCCCGAGAAATAAAAACATGATTCCTCATTCCACAATACAAAACCTCCAGCCTGACCTCCATAGCTATCATCAGGCATTTGAGAACCATGTACAGCAGTAACGATCTTTAACATTCCAAAGTCAAACTGATGTTTGCCCCCAATATTCATACCATATCCTTTACACCCTTTCTGCTCATACCACCGTGTCACCTCAAAGGAACCTATAATCATAGCTCCTGTCTTTCTGGCCCTACAGTCGAACCTACTGACCTGGTATCTGTCTTTTTGGCCCTACAGTCGAACCTACTGACCTGGTATCTGTCTTTCTGGTCCTTAAGTAGTTGACGAGACAAAGCGATGTTTCCAGATGAAGCACTTGGCAGTTCAAAGTAGTAGCTATCAGGGGGTTCTTCCAGGATACGGTACGATATTGTGTCCTGAAAAACAAACAAGAGACAGTAATACAAACACATCCACATGAGTGTGTGTGTGTGTGTGTGTGCGTGTGTGTGTGTGTGTGTGTCTGTGTGTGTCTCTGTGTGTGTGTGTCAGTGTGTGTGTGTGTGTGTGTGTTTGTACTTTGCAGTTATACCTAAGAATTGGTCCAAAACAACCATAAATAGCTTTAAAATGTCAAATGATGAAAAGTTAATTTAAATGGTAATACTAATAAAGGACATAATTAACACTTATGTCAGTGAAGATGATATCTAGCTGAAACGATGGATATGACTTTGATCTCACCTTGTCCTTATCTTCAGCTAGCACCTCAACAATGTGCCATCCTTGTGGAATGGATTCTTTCACTTCAACTTCGTAGACATCTTTCTTGAAGAAAGGTGGGTTTGGATTGCGAGCGACGTTGATGGTCACTTGAGAACGTGCTGCCAGTCTTGGGGAGCCACGGTCCATGGCAATGACATAGAACTGAAAGGGACGCCGATTAAGATTTCATTACCTTCATTTAAATACCCTAATAATTCAGAAGCCTTTAATATATTTCGAACACCTAAATCGGCGAAAATAATATTTTCTCACGACCCTAAAAATATTAACATAAGACATTTTCTAAAATTGTAATTTTCTAATTATTCGGACACAATAATTTTTAATATTTAAATTAGGTATTAGTATACAATGTATTAACTTTTTTTAATCATTCATTTGCTTACCCTTTCATTAATATCCATATTTTGTAATTCAATACTCAAAAAGATTTCACAACCTCGAGCCCTGTTGGTTGCAGCAGATAAAGTAAGGGAGACAACTGCGTGGTAAGCATGCATACCTTGTATTGTACAGTGTTGGGGTCAGAGGACAACTTGGTCAGCACTGAGAGGTTTCCGTGTGTTGAATGGATGAAGAAATATCCATAGGAATAGGATGGCGAGAGTCTTGACTTTGAAATTGTGTAATCGATTAGTCCGTTATCACCCTGCAACAGAATTAAAATGGTTTGCAATCATATAAGTATGCCTTTCAAATACGAGATACAATTCTGGATAGAGGCAACAATTGAAGAAATGTGAGACAATTCATGAAAGGAGAGAACTCGTGTAAGAGAAGATACAATTCTGGATAGAGGCAACAATTGAAGAGATGTCAGAAAATTCATGAAAGGAGAGCTCGTGTAAGAGAAGATACAATTCTGGATAGAGGCAACAATTGAAGAATTAATTGGAGAAGTCATGCAGGAGAAGATACAATTTCAGATGGGTGAGGAATACAGGGATGGTTAGGGAGGGACTACAGGAGGTGCTAGGGAGGGACTACAGGAGGTGCTAGGGAGGGACTACAGGAGGTGCTAGGGAGGAGGGAGGGACTACAGGAGGTGCTAGGGAGGTACTACAGGAGGTGCTAGGGAGGGACTACAGGAGGTGCTAGTGGATCAGCTTGCTTACAGCATCAGGATCTGTGGCTGTGACAGTTCCGAAGACGTCTCCGAGAACCTGGTTCTCCGTCAGGTTGAAGACATAAGCCTGCTGCGAGAACACGGGACTGCTAGGATTCCTGACCACCTTGACTCGTACGAAGCCCTCCGCGGTCTGCAGCGGGTTGCTCTGTCTGTGGACCACCACTCGCAACTGTCACACAAACATGGAGAACAATCAGAAAAGAAAAATAATAGAAACATTTATATATACGAAACAATACAAAACACTATCCTTGCATTCGTTCAGAGATCGATTGATTGGTGATACATAGAGAAATATCAAAAACTACTTACGGTGTACAGAGTGAGTTTCTGTGCGTCTTCACTCAATTCCTTTTTGAGGGTTATCTCTCCTGTTACATTGTTTATGGTGAAGTAGTTCGGCCCAAGTCCATCTCCTCTCAATTCGTAAATGAGGACACTCTGAAGTGAGGATAAATAACAGACCATTGATGCACAATAATAGAAAATTACATATTATTAATATTCATCAATCAAAAATTCATATCTAGCGGTATAACGGCAGATGATGACTTACTCCTGCGACGGGGTCGGTGGCGGTCATGGTGTACACACGGGTGTTGAGGCTATGGTCCTCGTTGATGGTCAGCTCAACACTCGACGGTTTGAAGGACGGCAAGCCCTCTGCAACGATTTGTAGACTGACAGTAGCCGTGTCCGACAGTGGCGGAATTCCACTGTCCGTGGCACGCACTTCGAACTGTAGAAAGGAAGTTGAAAATACATTATTATTTTATATATTAAAAACTATTAAATTTAATAATAATACTCATTATATATACTATAGTCAATAATCATCCCACACATTTCATATTGTAAATTTGTTCTACATAATTTTACACAATTGTTTTGGTTTAATTACATGTAATATTACGGTATATGCAGCAATCTATTCAAGAACAATTTTTATTATTATTATTTTTTTTTTAGAAAGTAATAATGTACGACAGTCAACTGATGGTTTATTCGAGGGACCAAGTCAGCAATAGTTCACTGAGGAACCAAGACAGCAATATTAGTGAATGCTGAGTGTGACTCACCTGCCATGTTTTTCTCGTGATGTCTTTCAGACTGATGCGGGGCGAGATAGACCCATTATTGACATCAATAGTGAATACCTGATTGGCTGCTACATCGGTGATGCTGTATCGTACTTTACTATTGAGAGAATCCTAGAAACATAAAAGAAAATCAATAAAGCAAGAATACATATTTGGATTGTCTTGAATGGTCTTGTAACATTACAATTTAAATAAATTTCCCCTGGAATAAAAACATAATTATTATTATTATTATCATTATTGTTATTATTATCATCATCATTATTATTATTATTATTATTAATATTTGTTTTCTTCTTATTATTATTATAATTGTTATTAACGATGTCAGTATTTTATAGTAAAACTAGGCTAACCTTTGAACCTATTGTTCTGTAATCTAACGTGCTAGCCACTGGCATACGTTGTCTCACCTGTGGATCTGCGTCACGGGCGAAGACCGTCAGGATGGTTCTGAACACTGGAGTGTCACCGTTCACCTGTCGGCTGTACGAGTTCTCACTCTGAAACACTGGCGCGGTGTTGCGGCTCACGCTCACTGTGACAGTCGCTGTGGAGCTCTTTGGGTTCAAGCTGATGTCCCGTGCAATGATGTACAACTGAAATTCGTGGACATAAATAAATAAATTATAATAATAATATGAACATTTATATTGCACCAAATCCATGCTTTGAAACATGCTCATAGCGATACATTATTACCCAGGTCAATGGATCAATGTGCACTCATTTCACCAACTCCCTGGGGAGTATACAACCCAAGCTGCCAGTTAAGGCACTAGAAGGTGTACATATTCACAATCCCATCTCATCTTACTGGGTATATTATTATCTTCCTACATGGCACAATCACCTAAAATTTACAATGCTTGAACAACTGAAATTAACAAATAAAGTAATTTATCTCTAACATATTATTATATTCCTATAGTCAATGGATAATTGACCTTCAGAATAAAAAAACATCTCTAAAATATAATGCTCTTTTTATATATAAAAGAAAATCACATATACAACATTCATATGTATAGCAAAGTCAAACAAATATATTCTGTACATAATACATGTTCTAAAATAGCACACATATATGTTTAACTCTTTCCATGCTGGAGGCAACCATATATGCCCAAAAGAGCAGTGCCTGTGTCAAATTCAGCAGGGAGAGGGTTAAAATGTGTAGCCTATGAGTGTAGCTGCCACTACTTACAATGTATGAGTTTGGTGTGCTGGAATCCTTAGACACTCTAGTGTTGACAGTGATGATACCAGTGTAGGGGTTAACCACAAAGTAGTTGCTGGGAGCTCGGCCATCGTCTGACAAACTGAACATAATTTCGTTCTCAGGAGCCTGTGGAATAAAAACACATGTGAAATAAATAATAAAGTTATGACACCGTGTCACCCTTGAAACCTCGAAATAACAAAGTTTACGGTAATAATCATAATAATGTGTGCATTTATATCATGCCAAATCCATGCTTCAGAAGCATGCTCATAGTGCTACATTATTACCCCGGTCAATGGTTCAATGTGCATGCATTTCACCTTCTCAACTCCCTGGGGAGTATACAACCCACACTGCCAGTTAAGGCGCTAGAAGGTTTTACATTCACAATTCCATCTCTTCCTACCGGTATTGCCATTCAGAGTTATTTCCGTTAGGCAAGTTCAAGTTATATAGCTCCAAATCCACCCTCGAAAGCATGCTCAAAGTGCTGTATATTATTACCCGGGTTAATGGATCTGTGCGCACACAATTCCTTCTCAACTCCATGGGGATTATACAACCCAATGTAAAAAATAAGTATGTAATATTGCATGCAAATATGATTGTGTTACTTTAATTATAATAATTACAGAAAAACCTGTACACTCCAGAAATCATGCTGATACCTTCTATTATCCAAAATATGCATCGATTCTAGTGATTTGATTGGTTGAGATGAGGCCTGTGAAAAGTGTTACACCCCGGTTTGCCTACACATAACAATTATGACCTCATAGTGGGACATCATTACAACCCCCATTGCCTTGCACGTTACAAAGACATTTCGGCATGAATATCCACAAATCCGGTAGGTGTATAGTGTAGAACTATTTAGCATGATTTCCGGGGTGTACAGGTTTTTACAAGCTGAAATTTCAGCTTGTATAAATCCGTACACCCTGGAAATCACGCTGGTAACTAATAGCACAGGGATGTTCTTTTATACACTTAATATATGTTCTTTATATTAAGGATATGAGTATATAAGGATGCACAAGGATGCTCTCACCAGAGGGTCTTTGTCCGTGGCGGAGACGGTGATGACACTCGTGCCTTTGGGATCGTAGTCGTTGATGTAGGCCGTGTACTGGGACGGGGCGAAGAGGGGACTGTGCTCGTTGCGGTTGATGCGGATGGTTACGGTGGTATATGAAACCTCGGTAGGTACGTTAGTATCGTAGCACTTCACCGAAAGCTGGAAGAAAAATAGAAAAGAACCAATCTTATCAATTGAGAAAAGAACCAATATTATCAATCTTTAATATCGGCACCAGTTTAGTTTCCCAACATGGTCCTGAATATCTTGTAGTTTTCTCTGCAACCTATACCATGGCTTAGGTATTTTTTTGGTTTTTTTTGGTGTTTTTTTTTGTTTGTTAAATTTAGGCTTAGAACCGATTTCAAGATTCTTTCACTTAAATCACAGCTTGTTAATTTAGTGCAGAAGAAAACCCTGAAACATCCGTAGTGCTGAATGTTGCAGTAAACCAATAAAGTGTGTACATAAATGGCAAATTTCATCTTCATTGCATATAGGTGATAATAAATCAGAACAGAATATTCAAGGCAAGTTACAATTTTAACATCATTTTTCAAACATTTATGAATAATTATGTGGAAAATGCTATTTCAGAAGCTATAAACACGCCGTCATGGAAAACAGTATACACCAAATGAAAATTGACAATAATAATCATATTGCATTGTATTACAACTCTCCATGTACTAAATGTCAAATCCAATGACCATTTAGTTTAGTATGAATTGCACTTACTGGTAATGCACACACAATACACTAGCAAGACTAAATATGAAGAATACATTCACTCACAATGTATATTGGATAAGGATCACTATTGAGTGTGAGGTTCTTCCGGACTGACACTTGCAATTGGTCGTTCAGTTCAAAGTATTCAGGTCCCTTGTCATATCCATTCAGTTCACAGTGCAGAGTACCCTGCAAATACACAACATAGTGCAGATATAATACTGAGTATAATACTCACAACATTGACAAGATGTGCATTATACACTGTCACAGTAACCATATATATATAACATTGGAATAATGCAGGAATAATATGGAAATAATACTGGAATAATACTGGTACACTAGTGACATTATAACAGCATAATACTGAAATGTACTTATATAATACTGATATAGTAATGACACAATAGTGACATAATAGTGACATGAAACTATGCTGACACAATACTGGCATAATACTATACTACTGACATAATACTGACTTATTACATGCATATTTGACATAGTACTGATATAATGCTGATATTGTACTGATATATTACTGGCATAATATTGGCATAATACTGGCATAATACTGATGTATTACTGACATTATAGTGACATATTACTGGCATATTACTGGTATAATACTGACATATTTCTGACATTATACCAGCATATTACTGACATACTACTGATATTATATTGACATAATACTGGCACAACACTGACATATTACTGACGTATTACTGACATTATTCTGACACAGTACTGTGACACTGCAGTGTAAAGGCTTACCGAGAGGTCTGGGTCTGTGGCGGTGATGGTGATGACTCTGGCACTGACTGGACGGGTGATGGGGATTGTGGTCGAATATGGTCCGTTTCTGAACACAGGTGGCCCGCTGTTCTTGGTGACTGAGATCCGCACGTCAGCGTCGACATCCTTGTTTCGACCATCTGAGACTTTTACTTTGAACTGCGGAGACGAGCGCAAGAATAAACAGACGTGTGTCACTTTGCAGCGATGGAAACAAACTTACTAGCCCAACTAGTGATACAAAAAATGTATGTTATCAATTCCTAGTATCCCTTAGGATACCTTTAGCATTGGGAGAAATGGCTCGGGCTAGCAGACTAGTGTTAATTTTGATGCTTGCGTGAGTTAACACAGCCTGGATTAGTATTGACTATCACCAATTTCGCAGGGCTGACAGTCAAACATGTTTGGTGACAACCCTTTCACTAATCCCTGGATGACTCTGGTACATATGGCCCTCTACGACTATATGCTGTGACATAACTATGTATGTTTTAACTCTAAACGTTCAAAATATAAAAGAAAAGTATAACGATAAAGAATTACAAAACAAATTTCAAATGCGAAAAGACAGATTATTTTGTAATAAATGTCTGGTGGAGTTCAAGCTACTCACATTGAATTCAGTGGTAGGAGTGTTTCTGAGGTCTTTGAGTAATAAAATCTCGCCGGTCTTGGGGTTGATATGGAAGTAGGATATCGTATCGTTGTTTCCTAGAAGACTGAATGTCAAAGGATCCTGAAATGAAGACGTTGTTAAATAATAGTGAGCTCTGATTGAATACTATTGATTGTGATATGAAATGTTCCAATCATGATTATATAATAATAATAATAATAATAATAATAATAATAATAATAATAAATCTTTATTATCCGGGAGGAAATTTGTTCTACGTTAAAAAGGCCTCAGTTCTAAACTAAAATGGACAATATAATGAAATAATAATAACATCACTCATACAACATATACTTAAGACTAATTATTCAATTACTATTATACACATATACTTTCTGGTATGAAATGTATTTTAACTGTGATATGATGTGTTTTGACCATGACATATTGTGTTTTGATGGTGATATAAGTTCTGTTCCGGCAGAAACTAGACAGAAGAGACACCTACTGAATCAGCGTCCGTGGCCGACACAGTCAGGATGACATTTCCTAGACCGAAGGTGTCTGGGATCGTCCTTGTGTACGGAAGGGGTCCCACGAATGCGGGGAAGTTTGGATTGCGCTGGATATTGATGGTCAGATCACCCGACACAGTGTTCTCAGGCCAAGCATCGTCGTAACACAGGACTCGGATCTACAAGTCAAAAACAGGGTTAGATACGCACACGTGTGGTATGAATTACCTAGGCCAGATTCATCGAAACAAACTTGTCACAAAAAAATAAATAATAATAAGTACACATGTTTACTAAACTCCGAGTGAGTGAGTAAATATGGAGTTTAACATCGCTGCAGGAATCTTTCACCCATTTCACGACCTATTTCAGGTACTTTGTAAACTTAAATGCAACAACAAGAATATTTCCAGTGATTATTTTAATGACAATATGACAGATATGATAGATTATGTAAAGAAATGGATGTACAACAATAAAATGAATCGTAAAAATGATCCTCTCGACACACTGTGACATCACATGTGTCTGGTTTTGACGTCACATGTCATCATGATAATGACCTGGTTTTGATGAAACCTCTCTGTGCAATATATTTTCCTTTACTTTCATCATCATGTAAAGTCACATCCATTATGCAGCCACTGCTTTGGGACATTTTTGTTTTGTTCAGATTTGAGGTTAAATAACCCGTTCACACCATATCTTGATGTAGGCATATGAGACTTTGCGTTATCAGGATTTTAAGCCTAGCGCACACAGGCGTCTGCGTCGCACCTGGATTCTTGCATTTATATACGCAAGCTCAACTCAGATGCCTGTGTGCGCTTTTTAGCTGTAGGATAACAATAAATAATGCATAACAGTCTTGTTCCTACGATACAGTTTACGCCGAGTTACACTGCTTTGAAGAGTTCACATAGAGTAATGCAGCTTTTGAAAAGCTTACATCGAGTTAGGAAACTTTTGGAACCGTTCACGAGGTACGCAGATTTTCAACAGTTCACATCAAGTAATGCCACTTTTGGAACACAGCTTTTGAATAGTGAACATTGAGCTAGGCAACTTTGGAACTGTTCACATTGAGATACGCAGCTTTTGGGACCATTCACATTGAGTAAAAACCTCCCCTATGACGCTCCTGCTTCTATATCTGGAAGTGGAGATTCAGATTGCGTCTGCAAAAGTTTGTGAAAGTCTGAGTCAATGTTTGCTGTTGCCTGTTGGACATCACTGGCAGTGTCGGCTACTTCCATTGGCTGGGTGGTTTCACTTTGAGGAGTCTCAATGACTGTGATTGGCTGGCTGGTGATGCCCATGGCAGCTCTGATGGCCTTGGAACTGCTGATGTCTTTGGGTGTGGCCTCCTTGGCCAGAGCTTGGAGCTCCTTTGACACCTTCTCAGCTGCAACACAATAAATACAAGTTGTACTCGGATATTTCACATCCAGCTGCAATAGAAGTACACGCTATATGCCTGCCATTTAACAAGGAGCCACAATGTCTTGAGTAGTACACTGGGTGAGTGAGTGAATATGGAGTTTAACGTCGCTGTACATTGGGAAGTGGCAACCCTTAATTACAGTGTGCGACATTAGCAGCAGCCCGCTGGCCAATGTCTTAGCTAAATTCACTCGGTCTAAGCTAATGCACTTTGGCAAAGACCGATTGTCTAAGTAAAAATAATAATTCTATATCTAAATTTGCACCTAACCTCTCTTGTTAATGTCTCACACTGTAATTATGACTGAATTTGTACGTGATGTTTGCAATCGATTTATCATTTTTTTTTATCCAATAAAGCTTTTTTATTACAAATCTGAAAGTAGTAATCCATTGGACAATCTTCATAGATCAACAGTGCGCTATGCACTCAGGACTGCCTACAGTCATTTTTATTGGTCAGTTATGCCGTCAACACTCTAGATGTTATTTTAAAACATTTTGTTTGTGCTAATGACCATATACAAATAGTTCCGCTAGCTAAACGTTGTGGCAATGGCTCCCTTTATTATCGTGGCCAGAATGAAACATCCAATAGTAAAGTGGGCCATTACCACGACATTTAGCTAGCTGAACTAATATACAAGTAGCACTCGACTGGATGCTCAAGTGTCCACAACAAATGAAGCAAAAGTGGGGCATTACTACAATGTTTAGCTAGCTGAACTAATATACACGTAGCACTCGACTGGACGCTCAAATGTCCACAACAAATGAAGCCTCCATATAGTATTGCTACACTGCCTACCTAGCTCCACCTCCTTCTCCGAAGGTCCGGTCACCAGAGAGAGGTGGGACGGGAGTTTCTGTCCGAGGCGTTCCTTCTGCGTCTGCTGGAGGTCGGAGATCAGTCCCGCGGTCTGGTCGAGGCGCGCCTGCAGCTTCTCGTTACCCAGCTCCTTCTCTGGAATTGTGGGTAAATGACATGAGCGACTTTCGACAAATATCAATACTGTCAATAATAATTAAGAGCATATAATCATGATTTTGTGATAGGGGCTGCTCATTTTACCTGTTATATCTTTGTTTTGGGTCAGTTCAGAATGTTCTTTTCTAGGCAAAAGGAGAGGAAAATAGCACAAAATATGCACACACACGACAGGCTGGATGTATATTAATGATAAATTACATCTAAATATATTTTGTGTATGTTGACAAAAAATAATTCTGCTGTTCATTATCCTAGCAGTAACCATGGAAACACATTCTGATCCTGTCTTGTTCCACCACCAGCCCAGTCACACAGCTAGCAATGCACTACTTTACTTACCAAAATAGTCCACGAAGGAAACGTCCATTCCCAGATCTCCCAAACTCCTCAGTGAGTTGTAGTCAATATTCTTCTGCTTGCCCTGATAGTGTACAAAGAAATTCAGAGTTAAAACATCCATTTCTCCATAAATGAATTATGTTGTCAGTTTGAAAATTTTAAATCAATTATTAGTGACTAGACCATCGAAATTATGCTAACTTTGGTAAAGGAATATTATCTAGTTATTTGATTGGTCAGTTGCTGTCCTGTTGATGGCTACCAAAGGGATATTACTCCATTTCAGTCCTAGCTATCTCCCCATTTGTACATGGATGTTCTGAGTAATGATAAGTTTGTTACTCGTGTGTTTATAGGTGTACAGGATTTTGCAAGCTTCCAAGTTCTGATACACCCCTTTATCTCAGATGTACTTTACACTCCATTACCGCGGGATGTACAGGAACCTTTAGGTTTTAATCCTGCACACCCCGGTAATATTATTTAATATTTCTTTTGCATTTTTTTCTTCTTTTTAATGAGGGTTTAGAGTTGCTTCCAAGATTCTTTCACTTATATCACGTCTTGTCAGTTTAGGGCAGAAGGAAACCTACAACATCCGTAGCAGTAAACCTCAATAATAAATTCACATGCAACCAATATAATGGTAATCGTATGTACACTAGACATTTAATTTGCTGACCTCAGATTCTTTCTTCTTTTCTTCTTGGAGCTTTTTATCCGTCTCTACTTTCTTCTTCTGAAAACATAACAAATTTTTTTTACTTTTCATCCACTGCGTACATACATTTTATTGACATCACTGCATTTCTAAGCTTGATCTCAAGTGGAAGCTGTTCTAGGAATAACATCAGACAATGTTTCTGGTAATTCTAAAGGTACGGCCAAACCTATTGCGGGAAACGCAGCGGTTCCCGCGCTAGGTTTGGCCGTACCTTAAAAGAGTGATTTTAATCTTTACTTTACAGTGTAAGACTGAGATTTCTAAATCTGAGAAAAGTGACATAGTAACTGCATTGATGAGGACAGTGTTATCTTCACTGCAGTGGCGATAACAACTTCCGGTACTATGGAACCGGCTGTGAGCCACAATGCCACCTGTCACTTTTTTCAGTCCAGCGTACAATTATTTTATCAATTTCACACGCCATGTTAAACATCTACGATGTACCAGAGTTTCAATATGCACCATGGTTATTGCATAGGAATCATGTTATCTGTCACAACTTGGCCCCTCACCTGTGCAAGGATCTGTTTTGTCTTAGAGTGCTCTCCCTTGGTGAGAACGTCCAGGAGAATATCCACCATCTTGACGCCGTAATCCTCCGCTCCTTCCACGAAACTCATCACACTGAAATATCACTAAACTTATCACACTGAAATATCAAGACTACCAGCTGAACATTGGTACTAATTTCAAGAGTATTCATGGTCATCTACACCTGGCTCTACAGCACTGCTCTTGAGAGTTGGCGAAATAAATTACATCGAGGGGTCATATAGTTAACTAATACTTGCATAGTAAATAATTTGTTATTAATCTGATTATAAATTTAGACCAAACTTGCAGGACTTTAAAAGCGTAAAATAATGGGTAGTGCTGAAGAGCATTGTTGGTGAACAGTTAGGCCAACGGTGGCCCACCGATCCATGTCTCAATGATGGCTCAACGTTGTCTCGCTATCTGGGCAGCTTACCTCTTAGCGTACTGAGCTCCGGTATCGTCGCCGTACGTGGCCAGCAGGATGTCCGACTCGGACTTGGAGACGCTGGAGAAAGCTGAGTCGTACTGCGGCGCGTAGCTACTGAACGGTCCGTAGTTCAGATACGTCACTGCAAGTACACAAACACTCATTATATTTATATTATATTATTTATTGCTTAACTTTGCTGCACTAATTACATGACAGATCATAGAGATTGCTAAATGTTTTGGAGTACAAAATCGTGCTTAACTAAAGCACTCTTTATCTCATGGGTCGCACCAGAGATTACGTAATTTCATGTTCAACTCAAGGTTTTCTTCACAAATCCCCATATAAAATTTGAGCTTGAGCATGAAATCGTACTGGAAAGGTTTCATAATCTCAAGCCCAAGGAGCAAAACATGGCATGATACATCATTCTTTTACTACAACAGGAAATTACATAAATCTTAATTCGCCCCTCTACTTTTTTTTCTCCATGATAAAAAGACAAGCCTGTTCACTTGTCCATTATCCAGGTTGCCATGGATACTGTTGACCACACCCACCTGGGGAGACCTTGTTGCGTTTGTCCTCCTTGAATCCGGCCAGATTGCCACTGCCAGCGGTCAGAGTTCCGGTCAGCTCGCCCAGGGATATTATCTTCTCGGTCTCGCTCACTGCAAGGAGAACACACACAAGATATCTTAGTGATATCATTGGATTTCAAGTAAATAGAAAATCAATAAATACAGCGTTGATGGTCACATGAACATATAAATACGATAATTTGTTTGAATCCCAGTTAAAACAGATTCTGCTCCAATCTGGACAAAAGTTGCTTCAAATTCTGACACACATTTGCAAGCAATATCACATTATACAAATGTCTCCTATCACTATCAGAACCACATGTTGAAATTACAAGAGTATATTTTCTGGCAAAACATTCTTTGCCATATTGAGTCAGTCAACACCAGGAAGACGGCCAAACTACATACCTTTGCCATCGTTATCAGGGTTCAACACTGTCATAGAAGTGGAGCCGTCCTTATTCCTTCTCAGAAACCCGAACTGTAACAAACGTTTATTAATACATTAATAGCAGCAAACAAAAAATAAATAATCATACCGTGCTCTGTTCAATGTACATATGGCCCTTAACCCTCTCCCTGCTGGATTAGGCACAGGCACAGCTCTTTGGGGCATCTGTGGTTACATTCAGCATAGAGAGGGTTAAATACAGCACACCCTTCAATGCACGGCCAGCTACTGTTTGGATCCCATATTTTGTTCACTAATTCTAAAATCCCACATTCTATATAGTTCCATTACCATGATCGGGAATGGGACCTAAAGGACGGTTAGCCAACAACTTGTGACAAGGGTGCTGAAACATATTTCACCCTTAAATCAACATACCTTGCTCTTGACTTGACGTAGAGTTAACTCCTCTTTGACCTCTTTAGCCGCAGCCCTGGCTTGTGCGAGGATCTCTTCTGGACTCATGTTATCGGGAATCGCCTCGAATCGTGTAAGGCTGCATTGAAAAACAATTGATAAATAGGCTTATTGCTCATCAGTGTTTGTTATTATTGATTTTGTTCATAAAACATCATGTGACGTCATAGCCTGAGTATGCTGTGAGTCTATGGTTATGACGTTGCATGACGTTTTATGAACAAAATTCTGAGTTGAGTATGAAATCGTACTCAGAAAAGTTTTGTAATTTCGGGCCCAGGTCTCTGAACTCTTAGTAAATACGAGAGCTTTAATAAAGTTGCAGGTGCTGCCACTGGATATATGGGCGGCCATGTTTGACACTGACCTCTTTGACCTCTGGATCTTCCTGAGCTCCTTCCTCCGCTGTTCCTCCTCGTCGATCACCATGACGATGTCGGACACTTCCCCGCTGTCCGCGATGCCGATCTCTTCCAGTGTGATCTGAGCCATGAAGCTCTGGGTCTTCTTCATGTTCAACAGCTTCTCCTGTAACCATGGCAACACAGAGCATGAGGAACTGTCAGATAAATAATATAATAAAAAATAAATCAATTTATAAATCGCACAGGCTCATGTTTACTTTCCTGATCAAAACCTCGGAGTCAGTTATTATCCTACACATAAGAGTGATTGCATCAGATCCGAGATGGCAGTCATGTATGTAACGTGTATAGCAGAACTGCTTAAAACCATGCTAGCAGTCCTATGTAATTTACCTTGCTCAGCAGTTTCAGTCCGGACTGCAGCAGTCTCTTGGCCTCCTTGTAGTAGATAGTCTCCGGACGGTTGTACATCATTGCGTTGTTGCACATTGTGATGAAGTCCCTCTGAAATAAGACACATTCATTATTGCTTGTATTCCATGGTGGTCCTACAATGTTAGCCATGACTATTGGGTGGTCCTACCATGTTACGGGTGGTCCTACCTTGTATTCCATGATTGTGCGGTACTCGTCCTCCTCTATCTTTGTGAGACTGGTGCTGAAGTCCATGGGGTAGTTGATGATGCTGGAGTAGCCCGGGGCGATGGCGTCCGTCACGGGGTAGGCAAAGAAGCCGTTAATGTCCTTCCTGCAATGTGAACAGATTAAATAGACAAACTCCTAAATTAAATATATAGCATACACCTGCAGTGTTATCTATAGCAATGATTTGCGGACACTAGCTGATAAACTGGAAATTGCCATGTATTCAGGAGACTCAACACTCGGCCACATAAACTTATTTCATTGTTTTTAAAACAATGACACGTGATCTGTGTTAAAGGTTATACATCTAGGCACATTTGAAGAACAACAAACTTAATACATTTAAAAACCTGTCATTGGACTGTCTATATGTCATACCATTCCCCGCCTCAAATGCACCGAAACAAAAAACTGTTAGAGCTGCAACGATTCACTCACGTATTCGGTGCACCGAATATAGACCATTGACGAATCGCATTCGTTATTCGTCA
>JAUTBZ010054885.1:0-18204 GCA_032361785.1 Lepetodrilus galriftensis
GTGTATGTGTGTGTGTGTGTGTGTGTATGTGTGTGTGTGTGTGTGTGTGTGTGTGTGTGTGTGTGTGTGTGTGTGTGTGGTGCATGCTACTGGATATCATACTTTTACACGTTGGTGTTTGGCCATTATATCCTGCAATCTCGTGTCTCATGGGATACTCTCACTCAGCACTCAGATATTATGTCCATGATATAGTTACCTTTATGCACTTGTTGTGTCTGTAACCGGATGTATCACTTCTGCCCATCACACCACTGTAAGGGTTAGCTGTGTTTACAGCAATGTTCACGTATACACGCTTGGCAGTGTCAACAAACAATCATGACATTGCAAGTCATCCCTGCTTCAGTCCGCTGTTAGCAGTACACATATAACCATGACATCCATATATCATTATTCGAGGTTCAGATAATGACCTTCTAGGACACTTTAGGTCAATGAACCTGTGTATTTAACTAAGCGGTCAAATTGGATGAAGCATCAATAAATATGAATGTTTACATATGACCGTCTCTGTGGCAAGTATGCTGATCATAATGGGAAAATAGACGTTGTCGCGGACACATGTACCAATAACAATTGTCGGATCTGTAGGCTAGTGTCTTCATTGTCTGCATGTTGGTGACGCTTGTGTTTATCATCTGTAGAGAACTGGACAAGTTCGGTTAGACCCAAATGGTCTTGTTTTAGGTTAAACCCAAATTGTCTTGTTTTATGCATATTGCTGAGAAAGCCTGCTCCACAGAATGGTAATAGCGCTACAAGACTCGTAACTTATGTCTGTAGAATGGGGAATGGGGGCCTGGGTATACCGTTCTCGTAAGTGCATGATGCCCATGTACAGTGTATTAGAGATCGCTATATATATGACTCTCAGTACGTAGTAGATATATATATATATATATAAAAGCTTCGAGAAACGACGCCACGGACCGTAGCATTAGTTTACGGAAGTGACTAATTATCACACTGAGTTAATCGTGACAGAGGAGATTAATATTATTATGAATAATTAACTTCAATTATCCCTTCCTTATACAATACTGTGTAATAGTAGTACCACAGGCATAGGAACGCACAACAGTGTGGGCGGGGTTCTCGTGGGTGGATGCGACAATTACAATATTTAGGCCTCGGGCGTGCACATCCACACCACTCTCATACACTGTACATGGCATCAGTGCCAGAGTACCGCACACAAACAATATGCAGTGGCAGTACATACTTACCCTTCAGGGTCGTCCGTGATTACTTGCGGGGGAGCGACGAGTGAATATTAAGCAATAACATGTGGTAACAGGAACTCTAATTGCATGTGTTATCAGTATGAAGTCGTAACGTGTTGCTCTGTCGTCTCATGTTCATACGTAATGATGTGGGAAGACGAGGATCCGGAGTAAAAAGCTGAAATTACCATGTAAAGCTCTCCATTAGTGTGATGAGCACACAGTAACATCAGAAGATGACACCTAGTATGACAATAGTTCCGTCAACAAAGACTGCCGTCGTAACGATTACTGCATGACCATGGGAGCGATTGAGCAAATTTAGTACAACAGGTGCACTTGTATTTACACATCTTACAAATGACCACAGGGCGAGTGACTAAATGACGTGAACATGCAACAGGGTATCGTTTCTATAATCTCTCACATCCGTTAAGAGAATATAGAACTCTCGTAACTGCCCGGTCGATATGCACCAGAGATCGCTACGAGAGTACGTACGGTCTTGTAGTAGATATGAGAGCTTCGATAAACGATATACCCACGGTAGAGGCCACTAACCTAAAACATTACTCCTATCAATTCATTCAAATAGGTATCACGGTCACCTTCTTCCATTTCGTCTAGCTACATGTGCATGTTGTTCGTCAAATACGTTGTTACCAATTTGCTGTTGGGTTTATGACTTTAGGAAAGAAGTTTTGACCCTTCATGGTCAAAATCTTTAATTTACTATTCCAATTTACTGATCAATTTAAAAACATTTCGGAGTTCCTTGGAAAAGGTACAAGGAACCTTGGCATGTAACTCATTGAATGCGACGTTCTACTGGACATCTGGCGGGAGTAATCCTTGGAGGCCTATTGCCACACTCGAATTAGATTTACCTGTAAGTCTCCAATATCGTTTATACTCACCACAGGTGACCTTTAGGACAAACTGTTCGAGAATTCTGACTAAGCATTTAAAGACCAGATTCATGTCAGATAAACCCCACTTGTCAACCTAGTACATTATCCCTCCCAGGAACGCAATAATTGGCGATCAGGAATAGCATAGGCCTGTGCCTACACCTGACAACCCCACCTAGTTGGGAAATCGTATGTCCGCATAGTTGACATTTCATAAACCCGTGCACTCCTACGGTTCAATATTCCCTTTACCATCACCCGTTTGAACCGCTAACAGTGGGGGACATTATATCCCCCACTTTCACGCCACTCACTCCTTTTGAAGTTGACGACATGATTCACTCGTTTAAGCATATTAACATCTAAATCCAGGTGCCACTGCCTGGAGGAGCATCGTGTACGCAGTCAAGCGGGCAGGAATGTCGCATTCAAAGCATAATGGTAATACGATGGAAGCCGGATAATTCGGTCAGCGTAAACAACAATGGTGTTCTAGCTACGTTTTTCACTGTTGAACTTTCTTATTATGACCGTAGAAATTGACAGAAGGTCGTTCGGAACAATTGCATCAATACAAGAATGCTTTTTTTGTGAGTTCGTTTTAAGCAAATGTGTAATTTACAAAGACATTTGCCAAGACTATATCCGCCGTCAAGATCAGTACTCCAGTTTCAGATATATTGTACTAAAAATAACGCTGATATGTGTACAACAATCATTACTACAACCGCCACAACCACAACCACTTCTACCCCACCACTGCTACCACAACTATCACTACTACTAATACGACTATTACTACTATCAGCATCAGCAACAGCAACATTAGTAGTAGTAGTAGTAGTAGTAGCAGTAGTAGTAGTAGTAGTAGTAGTAGTAGTAGTAGTAGTAGTAGCAGTAGTGGGAGAAAGACGAGGAGGAGGAAAAAGGGGAGGAGGAATTATAGTGATGGTGCTGCTACTGCTGCTGATGATGAGGAGGAGGAGGGGAGGGGGAGGAGGAGGAGGAGGGAGGAAGAGGAGGAGGAGTGGAAGTGGGAGGAGGAGGAGGACGATGATGATGATGATGATGATGGTGGTGTTAGAGGTGGTCAATGATGTTACATTTTCCAAATCGATCACAATTGTATTTTCACAGCATCGTTGTCATCGTCGGTTCGTCAGTATCAGCTGTTACTCGAAGCATTACTGACGAAATAAAAGCTACGGGTGTAGCGAACTAATCTTGGAAGCAGGTATAACCCCCAAGTCAAACCAAATATAATCTATATTACTACTACTGCTTTAATTCCACGAATACGAGGTCTGTATATACGAGGGCAAGTCGTGCTAGCTGCGCGCACATCCTGCCTGCTCCTGTGTTCCACCGCTCTCACTACCTGCCACAGGTGTACACCAAGGAGGTCAGCTATGCCATTACGCTCTGGATAAGTCACTTCAGATGTTAAATGGCTATGCATGTATATTACTCCAAGACTGTATTTCACTTTTAGTATTTGATATCCTTTCATACATACATGTAGTTATATGTTTATGTTGATTGTCAATCGCACGATTTCATTTCTTGTTCACACCTGTACAAAAGTAATGAACAGGTGGTTATGTATACTGTAATACTTTACATGTTACTGTCAATATGAACTGTCTGACAGAAGTCTTTTTCTTTTCCAAATGCCATATCTTTAGTCAAATATGATCAATATAAAGGTTATTATACAGTGCGAATGAAGGTTGTTCCGAGACCACAAAATACCCTCAGTGACTGTGCGAGCAATCAAATGTAGAGTCATGGACATGCATCATACACATGATCTTTCCCTATAAATCTGCACATGCAAAACTGTTCTCTAAGGCTACAATGTCTCAGTGCTACAAATCACCTGTGGAGGAACATTAATTGCTTATAGTGTGGCTACAATTTGTTGCAACTGCAGGTGGCACGGGCTGGATGTAAGCGATCAGGACGAGATGACTGCTGGTATCAAAGAACGTCTACATGCCGTGGTGTCATCTGATGCAAGACGACCGTGGTATGACACACGCGAGCATGCCAAATCAAAATAGCCCACCACAAATGTTCTGCAGAGCTGCGGCTGCATGCTTTAAAGTGTCCTCTATCGGGGAGAAGACCTTGTACGGTACACCTGTAACCCATTCCAACAGGTAAACCTCATCAGCGTTCAGAAGTCGGTCAGGGGGAACAGCGGGCACCCCCCTCCTCTCCTCATCTTTAATGAAGCGCTGGGTGTTTGGGGATGTCTTTCAGAGAAGGTGTAACTCCCAAGTAATGAAAAGAAGAACACAAAACGAAAACCAACACAAGGTCGCTAATCCGAGGATTAAGCTATCCAGATTTTGAGAGTACTGTCTTTCTTAAGCCGCACACATATGCTTTCGGAGAGTCACGGTTCACTAAGTACGTGGTCCTCGTGTAGAGCTGGCCTGCAAGGATCTCTATTCTGTCCTATTGTTTTCTTCTTGCCACCCGAAAGTGATACCGTTTTATACATTGCTTCTTTTCTATTTCGAAGTAACAATGATATGTAATGACTTTCATTATTTACTTTAGAATCAGTTAAGCCTTTTTAGTGACAGGTGCACACGAGTTGTACTGAGGTTACGGTCGTTATTGGATATATCGTATACATTAATATAAAAGAATGGACTCAATACATTTACAAACAATTATGTCTTAACAATATCACCTTGATCACAGCTCTAATGGAATTTGACTGAAATTTAAATTCAGTTTAACGATAATATTCTCCAAAAGTGGTAGTAGTGTTGGGATAGTTATCCAAAACAATAGTTGTACTATTATCATTTAACTTATTATTATATATATTGGTTAAACTAGAATGTCTGCCAAAATGGTGTCATGTAGATCTGGGTGTTGTAGTGTCCCTTGTCGATAGGAGAGTGTCCCAGTACTCAGCCTAGATACGTTCTAGATAAATACTTAGACTAGTAGCCTAGATGCGGAATACCCCATCCAGATTTAACGATGATCAAGTATGACATTAAACACGTTAAAGCTATTTCACTTGTTCATCATTTGATGACAATATGGAACAGTTATTGTTTGCGCCGATCGGTTAGAGTTCCGTAAACGCACCCATTGACACTCAGAGGAAACTATATGTTCCATATCAAACAAGTACAAAAGTTCACAGATATCGTAAATAGTGCGGTTTCTTTGTATGTAGTAAAGAAAAGAACAGAACTAAGTCTCGCGCGGACAGAATGAGTATAGGCATTGAACCTTCAATCCCTACCATTGCGTCGTATGAAAAGCATCGTTAATCTATATTCATGCCACGAAGTGTGTATGTAATGTCATATCGTCACGTTCACTGCACATGCCCTATGACAAACAAGCCACACCACAACAAAAGATGGGATATATATCTACAGGACGCATAGAGAGTAGAGAAGTGACTGGACAGGAGTAGACGGTACTCGTTGTGGAAATGTCTTCGCCTGCTGCTATTCGAGGGGACGTTACACGGGACTGTCAACGCTTCGCCCGCAGTGCATTAATAAGACATACATTATGATAGTCCGCTTGTTAGCCTGTCAAGCTCATGAATATTATGGATAACCATATGACTCAGTGGAGCGCTGGAGGTACGAGTGATCGAGTGACGACGATACGAAGAGTACGCGACATGTCAGGCGATGTGAATTGCGTAAACAAATATGTGGCAAGACAGTTGACACATAGTTTACATGAAGTATTCTTGTAATGTACGCCGATACCCGAACACTGCCTCCAGCCACACGCACCGGGTTACGTACACCTATCTACCTGTCTACCTTAACAAATAATACTTGAGGGGGAAACGGCGTAAAGACTATAATAGTTAATAGACATTACATTTTTCTTATCCAACCTTTTGCAGTGACAGTGACGGGATATTGTGTAGTATACTGTAATTAGTATTCAACAACCTTTTGCTGAAATAAAAAACAAACATTAGTTATTGTAATGCTAACTTAACATGGAGTATGTACACTGCACTGCGGATACATACGACATGGGTTTAGGCGTGTTAGGTTACATGTCCTTATTCATAGTCTGTATACAGCTGAAAACGTAATAATTTTGATTAATCAAGCAGAAAATACTCAAATATTAAATGCCTATGTATCTCAAGAACCTTGACACGCAAAGCATTAAACTGTGCAAACATTTGGACGGTTCTACTGTACAGCATGTATTTTACGTTTTACGGCATGATGTTTATGTCGATTACGTGTTACCTCATAAAGTTTAAACTACAACAGGGTGACAGCAGTATTCTAGTACAAGTTTAGTCTCTCTTCTCTGCAACACCCCAACGATTGTACCTATCGTATGAACGTCATGCACTGGATGTTTTTATTGATAGGACAGTAAGTTCATCTGCATGTAGGAAGTAAACACTGCATAGTAAACACATTCTTTTCGTATTTTAATACAGTGGAGATCTCGTAAATGTTGCGTCAGTGGATAACTTGAGCTTAATATCAACATTGTCAAGCGGGATATCATTTTTCATCTCCTGAAAACACGTTTACGACGGAGAGCATAGCACACGGAAAATACACCATTGACGTGTACATGTACATGTATAATACGTATACTAGTAGTATACGTAACGTATACTAAGTACGTCGCCAGACCTTCAAGTAATACCTAGCAAGTACTGTTACATTGAATAGGTAGAAATTGATCTAATCTTCATTTGAAAAAATGTATATACATGTACACTGTATACAATTCTGATTTGAGTTGATTATGATATTTATGATTGCTGACGTTGGTTCAAAATCTAATTTATTCAAGCAAGTAATTAATTCACTATTACAATTACGGTCACTCTGAATATTCTCATGAAACTCCTCATCTGGGTATCCTTTCACAAAGCTCTCTTATCCGCTAAGAGATCATAACGTTCTCTTTGCAGTGTGTTATCTATCAGCAAAGAGAGCGCTGTGGCCTCTTAGTGGATAAGAGAGCTTCGTGAAAGGATACCCTGGACGTTTCGTACTAAGGCCAGTTCGTCTTACAGCGGCACTCGGTGACAGTGTTGGAGCACTCCACGTCTCTGTAGATAGCATCACTATGTCGGTGTGGGGGGTGCACAGAGGGAGGCCAACTGCAATGCTTAACCTCAGTTATCTTCATTGAAACGTCGATCGATTACCCCAAAACGTGTTTTAGTTGCCGGTTTTCTTTCAATTGTGAGCGTAGCGAGGCATGCCGAGATAATGCTACGATCTATACCGAGTAAACAGCCCAGTTATCGATAGCACACAGAAAGGATAGTAAGGAATTACTATTAAGCGAGAAAGGAAACGATATCCTGCTTATTCATCACGACATCACAGAGGCATTACATGGGACATTTACTGCCGCTTCAAATGCTCGGTATGCTAGGTATGTCTGCTATTGAGTGTTGGAATTGCTAGGATAAGTGTCTTTCTTCTCCGTGGATAAGTACATGTACGTAGAGTTACAGAACCGTATATTTATAGCTTCATAGTCCTCTATTTATACCTGTAGAATCATCTATTTATACCGTAAATATTAATAGTTACGGCATATTCTATTAATGGTTACAGATCATCTGTTTATATATTTACATAATCCCACCGTGACCAAAGCGGTCCAAACATCACTTCAATCATTTAGAGACTTACCGTACGCCATTGTAAGACTGTAAATGCTTCGTGAAAGGGATGCTTAGAGTCTTACCTCTGGCAGTGATAATTTAAGAGAATTAACGTATATTGAATTAAATTGCCTATGGGTTAATGCAAGTTAAACGTTCGCGAACAGTACTTAGTCTTCTCTCAGAAACTCACTTCTACCACCTCTAATTAATAAATACCTCTACATCGTCAACGAATTTACGAGGTAAATCGCCACGCATGGTTGAAAAATACCATACTTTAAAAAAAAAACCACAATAACGTACACTAATACATACTATAAAAGTCCGCTCACACGGGTCGATCTGTTGTACGACGAGTCTGGTTCGATTGGTGGTACGAGTAGAACTTGTTCTAGTAATGCGATATCGGTCGTTACGATTCGCGTTGCATGTACGCTGACACGGTGCGATTCGACGCATCGTTATAACCGATCGACCAACGTGAATTCACTTACTTCAATAACGTAGATTTAAGTTGAAAATCTATGTATGTACTGGGTATGTCGTTCTCGGCGATGTTAACATCATGAGTCTTAGTGCAATACTATCTGGTTACACTCAGGAACCTAACACATACATGATTGTAAATAGTGACACGTGAGTCACAGAGAAGTCACGCGTGACACACGAGTGACACGTATCGACAAGAGGTGTCACCCCCCACTACGTCTGGTCTACCATAGAACCATCGATACGATAAGTGATACGATCGCCGCCTATTTGGAAAAGTGCTGAGATCTCTCTGGTTATTCTCACCTGCTGGGAGACAGTGATATTCAATATCCACTGGGGGTAATCGCGACTTGAAGTAGGTATTTGCAAACCATACGCAGGCAATTGTTTATGATATATTATTTTACGTTTGAAGAGGGGTGATTTTCAAACCAAGCGTCAGCATTGAATTGATTAAGCAGTCCGGTTGAAACATATGATTTTCTAGCAGGCGCGAATGTGGTTTGCTTTGTGAATGCACGAATTATATTCAAATACATATTATAATGACAATACACGAACAATCAGTCATCATTCTCAAGACGTAGACTTATAATGAGTGGTTTTATTTGTACACTATGGCAAGCAAAGATTATGGAATTTAGAGAACGATAACATTACAAGTAAGATTGTTTTCTTCAAACGCCGATTTGCAATTTAGTTCATCATATTCCGACAGCTATACTTCAGCCAACTCTCCAGTTTCTATTGACGTGGTGAAGCACGGTATTACCTGTTGTATTACTTTGAAGCTGTGCCACAGTTGGCATCTACGCCAGAAGAAAGCATTCTTCACACCTCCGAACCAAACACCATAACAATCAAACAAGCGGCGTGTTTCTATTTGCAATAATCAATCTGCCCATTGGGACCTGCAACCTTTTACACACAATCGTACCGTACCCCACACCTCCATGCTGCAACGATACGAACAACTCTGTTCCTGTATTCCCTAAGGCTATTACAAAGAAAGCGCACCAACTACCACTGTTTGCCTGTGGGGCTGTATCCACCCATGACAGCCAGGCACTCGGTGCACGTGATGGACAAGCAGGGTAATGATGCTTCGGGGGAATGGTGCACTCTGACCCCCAACCCCGACCATGTACTGAGAGGACACTGCTGCCAAGTACAGAACCGCGCATCTTTGCTTCTTTAAGAACAGATGGCTTCAGCTAATGCGTTCATTTACGCTTGTTGGTGTGAAACCTCATGACATGTTACACGTTTACTGTCCGCAATCAATGATAAAGACCTGGCGAGAGTTCCTAGCTTAAATGATGCCTTCTTCAGTTCTAGTCTTACGTGGCGTGGCTTCCGGTTCGATTTGAAACATCCTTCTGGTCACGGCGTGCAACTACCCTTCGTCATCATAGCGCCATTTGTATGTCATTAGTTCATTGAGATGCATTCCTTAATATATAAAATTAACGGAGTTGGTGAGTGAAAGAGGATGCGTATAAAATGTTATTGCTATGCATACAATCTATACACTGGTACCATACTGTCAACTGAACATTACAGTCTGCATTCATATAATATATATGGATACCACAACTACACGATGTATTGTCATTGCATGCACTTACAGCCGTTAACAATACGTATTAGAGGGCCCCCACGTTGTATTGGTTGTAAATATTCTGGCCCAGAGATTACGAAACCTTTTGAGTACGATTTCATGGACAAGCTTAGATTTTGTATGGAGATTTGTGAATAAAGAACTTTGAGTTGAGCATGAACTCGTACTAAAATGTTTCGTGATCTCGGGGCCAGATCTACTTACATTACAAGGGGTAGGTATCACTAGCATTTGATTCATGTAGCATCGTAAAACAGCTCACTACCAGTACACCATGTTGTACGTGTGCACATGGATAGTTATTAAACAGACATTTACGGACCATGCATGTGTCTGTATTAAAATACCGAAACAAACAAACAAAGCAAAAACACCTTCTCATTAGCACTTCATCCGAATTATGTCTGAGTTGATATCAGCGTGTTAAGAAACATACGTGCATAACCTTTGTAAGTTAATGACTTTACCAGAAATGAGTTCGCTACTGGAAAGTGATTATCTTTAAAAAGACATTCACGGTAATTTCCCTGTCGTGTTTGTGTGTGCTGGCGTATATTTGTATGCTTATGTATTACACACGATCACAGGACTGAACCCTACTTTATCTCATAAAGGTGGATAGAAAACAAATTGCGTGATCTTTGACACGTAACATTTCGAAATTGTCATCAATTCTAGAATGTTCGTAATCTTTCACAAATGTTTCGAAATAGTCATTTACATCGTGCACAAAGTTAGATAGTACCCATAAATATATAAATGCAAGTTTAGGTATGTTTATATAAACTATCGTAGCACTGTTGGTTGGGTTTATGCATGACGCTGACTTTAAGGTACACAGACAAGACAGGTCATTGGTTTACGGGTATTGGAATGACGTGAATTCCTTGATCATACATTGGATGAAAGTTTGGAGGATAGCCATCAGACTAGTAGCAGGCGGAGCCAAAGACAGGTCCCAGAGTGGGTTCTTTATAGGTAAAGTTTACTAAGTTTTGGCGTATAGGCGTATAAACTAAGTTGAACAAATGCATTAAACCTTGTAAACTTTCCTCCAGTACTTGATTACCTCTGTCAAACCGTTATCAATCTACCTGACCACAAGTGGAACCACGATTTGATGTTTGTTTGTCTCAGAAAACCATTATACTAACATCATTCACACTCAATTAAATGAGTCTACTCGGTTGTGCGGCCCTCATATTGGCCGGTCTGGCCCCTACGAGTGTCTGACACTCTTTGCCATCTAATCTGAACTCAAATGAACCCTCCTTGCACGTATTCTGCACCAAGACAGCATCATCGAAGCATTAGAAACGTCTAAAATCTTCATCAATCACACAAGAATGTGTTAAAAGCACTAGACGACCTGGACATTACCCTTCTGAACAGCCTTGCTATTGCATTGACCAGCGCAGTCTAATGAAGCGCAAAGTGAGATCTTCTTTATACACTGCCTGACTCGGGCCGGACACGAGGCCGGTGAGGACATAGCAATACGTCTTACACCGCCACCTAATAACCAATGCACATTCTGACACCAAGTGGTCCTCAATGAGTGCTGGTGTCTCGGGCGGACTGGTGATCTCGTGAAGTCATTGGCCCCGGTGCCGTGGCTAGCCACACAGCACGGTGACGTGAGGCGAGCAGGGGAGGCGCGAGGGAACATTGCGGGTATTGGTACCATTAACTTTACAATCGCCAGAGAACTGCCCTGATTGAGTGCATCCAGTCAGATCCAAGGCGACATATATCATAAAACATAGTTTGTTAACGTTCAGAGGTATCGGTGCCAGGTCTATATTAAGAAAGTATTTGAAGTCGCGATGCTTACAGTAGCAAGTGGTGCAAGTGTAATGTTCACGCTCAAATGAGATTTCGCAGACAGTTTCAGTGTCGGTTGGTTTGATGAAGTGCAATATAAGTGCAACTGAGAATTAACTCTTTCCATGGTATTATACATACTAGTAGTTATACTCTTTTGAAAGTTTGTAAAATATGTATTTAACGGAAATTTGTTAATGACTAATGTGTACAATAGTAATAGTAATAATAATACTAATTTAAAAATAAAATAAAATAATAATAATAATAATAATACCACGCCCTATCCAAGCTGAGAAACATGCACAAAGCATCACATAGTATATTAACACAAATCAAGTATCTATTATATAAGCATGGACAGTCTTTCCCTCTCAAATTGCAAGAGAATATGCAAACCAAACCGCTGTTCGTTTCCGGTGAATATTTACATATATTCCTAACGGGTACCCATTCACTGCTAGGTGAACGAAGGCATTTTCGGTATAAATGTAGGTCACGTGCTTAAGCTTACACCACATGTTTTGCAGTCTGCGTTTCAGCGTGCGGCAGGGCCCGTATTCTCGAAACTTCGTAAGTCCTAAGTTTGTAAGTACTAAGAATGTGCCTAATTAGTTTTCTGCTTATGTCCATTTAATATAGATCTTTTCTGACTAAGAAGGTTTTAAGTTACAAAGTTTCGAGAATATGGCAAATGGTCCCAGGATGATTAAGATGGCTACACAGTACTTATAGATAGGTGATACTAGCTCAGAGTGGACTGCTGTGGGTAACTATAGCGCTATCCGTACCATTGTCTATTGGGGCATTGTTTATTGTTACATTAGTTTCTCCATTTCAATCTCGCCTGCTCTCATCCTCAAAGCCCAGGCCAGCTTGACTACACTTAACTTCCGTCAAATATAACAGAGGTTAGTATAGTCATAATGGCCGGTGTTTCGAGGATGGCCTGCGCCATGCATTACGTACTTTCTTCGTGGATTGCATGTATCAGTTTCTAAGCAGTGCCGTGGTAAAGCTGCAGAACGTAAAACTGGCATAACACATTCCCAGCCAAGTCATCAGCAGGTATTGTTATGTTAGTGTTTAGGCTCCAGTGCCAGGCTAGTAATTACCTGGATATGGGTTAATTAGTTTCCTGCTAGCGGAGTATGTACATCTCTACAGGTGCTTACCTACGCGCTATGTTAGGAATGGAGGTGCGTAGAATGTCGCAGCTATTCTAAGAACCTCCTCCGTAACTCCGACACGACCGTATTCCCTGTACTTTGATGTCTGCGGATCCGTAATGCTTAATGTATCCAGAAATACCCTTGATGCTAAAACATGTTTACGTATTCTGGTACTGGTAGTAGGTACACAGCAGAAATGTGACGCAGTGTAATGGTTGGGTTATTAATCAAATGTATGTCTGTAGCATGTACCTTGACTTATACCGTGTGTGTGTGTGTGTGTGTGTGTGTGTGTGTGTGTTTGTGTATGTGTGCGTGCGTGTGAATGTGTACGTGTTTGTGTGTGTGCATGCGTGCGTGTGCGCGTGTGAATGTGTACGTGCGTGCAGGACACATGACAAGACAGTGCTCCCGTCTTTAAAGTATAAATACCATGACCAATAACTTTTACTCATTTCTAATTTAATTAAATTTTAGAATAAACCAAATCCATTAGATCAAAGCTATCCCGCATGTTATCAATGGTCGGCGTGCATGCCTGTATGTTGATTATTGGTTATAGACGGAACCTTTGGTAAGTCCTATGTGCTAAATTAATGCAACAGTTGCCCGAACTAATTTCAATTTCCCTGCAACCTTCCAGTTTGTTCTGAGGGTAAATCATTGGCTCATTGATCGAAGTGTGGATGTCTTCCTTTACGAAATTAGGATCTAACAAAACGGCCAATCAAGTAATTCGTTTGAGTGTTTTTGTTACAGTTTTATGGATCCAGTCACGTAACACATTAGCCCACTGGGTGTCGCTCGTGATGGTCTCTCGTGATAAGCTAATACTTTCCAAAAGCGCTATATAATTAGCATGTCATTTACTAACTGATTCAAATTTAACCATGTGGGAAAGTTTGCAATCTGAAAATGTTTCCGTTTTGGTGGTTTGATAATTTTGGTTTAGCACTTTCACATGGAACGACTGGAGTGGATATATTAGTGCACCTGTTGCTTGTTGAAAGCTGACAAAACAGCACTGACAAAGGTAGTGCATTTCTCTGCTAGCACAGATCAGAACACAGGAGGCACTTTAGCCAATACTAGAACTCTTGTCGCTCCAAGCAAGTAGCATTCCTTACGGAAATGTCTTTACCATTTACTTTCAGATTAGTTAAGAACGCTAAAGTGTGCCTGCTCCGAGGTAGACAAACTGCTGACTCAGCGGGGAACAACCATCAAGATTTACTACAGCCCCCTCGACAGCATGACATGTGTCAGAATCTGTTAGACTCAGCAAGAAACTTATGAAAAACTCATTTCAATCAAAATAATTTCAAATTTAATTACCAGCGAGGATGCAAACTCAAACGGAAAATAATGTCGGTAATGATATTCTCAATATAGAGGTCAGGTACAGGTTAACTGAAGATAGTATTATCATATATATCATATATATATATATCATATCATATATATATCATATATATTATCATATATATACATTTATACATTTATACACCTATAAAATTAACACGATGTTACAACTGATATTATATTCAACAAAAATTTGTTTCCATATAAACTTATTTTGATAATGTTAATTACAATATTGATCGTGTTGTTCTTGAAATTTATATTTTACTAGAGCGAACCTTTCCGTAAATATACAACTGAGAGTCATCATAAACTAATCTACAAAAGGGAAACGGTTCAGTATCGTTAATTTCCCGATTCAGATGAGCAAAAACAAATTATCAAAACGGAAGTAATGTTTGTAAAGTAAACGCCAGAAGAAGAGGCCATACATAACTCTATACAAATCACCCAACATAATGCATTTGTATTTACAATAATATGTATAGCCTAGATAAAAAAAAAACAAGATAATATGTATAGACTATTAAAAAACAAGACTAGTATGGTTTGATTACAGTAACTATCAGTCACAGCGAATTGAAACTAGTCACGTAATGTGCTCACAGACTTCGCTCGTCCAACTCAGCGTTGGCAGAAACAATCTCTGGCTGGTGTCATTGAACCATCATTCCCACGTGTTTCCAGTAGACGTCGAGGTTCTACTGCTAATTAGCCGGTCTATGTGTGGACAATTAGCCTTCATTTACCAAGGACAGCGATTGTACTATGGACTATATTCTATGAACTACATACTACCACACTCTTTAGCTCACCATTATAATAAATCAGTCTACCAGACGGCCTTGTCAGGTTTGTGTTTGCGCTTTGTGAAACCAAGTCAGTTTTTGGTGCCTGAAGGTCGGTGGTGTAAATCTATACCTACAGCTTCTTGAACACATGGAAGTGTTCCTTGTTCCTCAAGAGCTTGTGTTTCCTCATTTAAGTGTCTACGTTTGACATTCGACCAAGTAACGTCATGGCTATCCATCTAGCAGACTACACAACCTTGCTGCTTTTTTTACTGTTCCCGTTTAACCTCTACATTCTTTCCAGAACAGTGCAAAATGCATTTATTCGTTTCCAGTGAGCATCCGCTGTTTAACCTGTTCAACATATCTCTTTTCGGCTGTGGAAACAAGCTTGTACATAGCTCAGAGTAAAAAAGCGATATTGGATTGTGTTTTTTCTCACTAATACGCAACTCTTTGACACTTGTTGGAAGTGCCTCATAGGTATTGGGATTCTTTAACAAGTATATACATGCCAGGCATAGTTCGCTTGCAAAATGAGTTAGAATACTTTACTAATACGATGTCTTGTGCTTAGAATACAATCTGTCATCAAAAGGAATGCTGTTCAAACACCTGAACTCACAAACACCCACTGTGAGCGTTCAACGTATACATGACTCCTGTGGTAGGAATATTCACATCGTGCACGTTAACAATAACCATATCTACAGACAATAATTAACCAATTAGCAAATGTAATTTGCACGTTTTGGCCAGTGTCTTTATTATTGTTTTAGTGCATTGGTGCCTGTATTTTATACTTTGTATTTATTTATACCGAAGCGATATTGAAGGGCATGTATAGTTTGTAGGACACGTTGTACAACACATTTTCGATGGACATCAGGTTGGATGTATTTGAAATATAACGCGACGATCAAGCTACCTTTTGTCAACAAGTTCCCAATTCACTGGACCGGTACAGTTATTAAAACGAAAAATGAAACTGGTTTCTTGTTAGTATACAGACATTCTATGCCGGGCGGATGTTGTTCAGGATTACACTGTTTACAAGTAGTGACCACCAAGCGGAGTATTCTTTATCCCAGAGATTCTATATGTACCGTGCTCTGTCCTCCCCTTCGTGTTTGAAGAGTGTCCACCCTGCGGACACGAGCTGACCGCCAGCTGACCGATCACTTAAAGAGATGGGGGATGGGATTGGGAGGCGTCTTCATGTTCAGAAACAACTCGTTTGTCTTTTTTTATAGAAATAGTTCACAGCTCGCAGTTTGTTCACAAGAAAACCAATGTGCCCTATTTCTCGAAACAGACTTCGCGAACTATCATTTTTATTTACATTTCTCTAAAACTTGTAATTTCGATTGTATATTTAAAACTGCGGTCTTATTTTAACTATTTATTCTCATGAAAGTACAAATGCGAGAGTTTGATAAATATGGATTATGGCGTCCACTGTTACTCGTCTAAATCAATTTACAAAATGAGATTAAAACTCTGCTCGATTCTAATTTTCTTTCAAGAATCCCTGGTCTGACCAGTCTTTGTTACGCAATATGTGCGCATGTCTACTCTGAGATGTTCTACTTCCGGTTCGTGTAAAACACTTTCTGTAGATCAGAGTAATCTGAAATAAGTAGGTCTTCTGAATAGCCAGCACACACGTTGTCAGGCTTAAATACTTGTAGGCTAATCGTGAGTTGTTTACATTTGCTATTAATAACATTACAATAGCACAACCTAATGGAATCTTCAAAAGTGTGCAATAACTATTAACAGCAGTAATGAGTGTGGCAATAACAATCTGAATCAGCAAATGTCGCATGTATGTTTCCATCTAATTGAACGATGCCATGAAACCGTAAGGTGTCCCGGGTGTGAAAAAAAAGTGTAGTATAGGCGCTGAAAGTAGGTCGAATTATATTTATAGACGTACCCAGTTTACTGATTTGGTGATAAGCGTGTAGATGAAGTGTGCATGACTATTGTCTTTTTTACGTGCCTTACGTTGCCTCACGATTTATTACACGTGAACCATGCTGAACAACATAATTCATCTCTGAATCAAACAGAAATTTAAGGATACGATCCTTTGTAACGTCGTATTAAGATTTTCTTTGGATGTGTAGTCACTATAAGGCATAGACTTCTGTTAGCTTATCACCGGAATTCCTAGTTTTAAATTATACTCTTAGAAATTCGATGACCCACTTGCAGCCGCTATTGCTCATGGACGACATGGCGGGTCCTTTTACCTCATTGTAAGATTTCTTTAGGAAACAACACTTTCTAATCTAATCTACATCAGTCATCAGTCATCACTAACACCCGATACATTACACATATGTGAGAACATTAGAAAAACGCCGTATGAAAATGGCTATTGAGGACATGACAATATTAGTAACATTAACGCGAAATCATTGAATTCAAAATAAATAGAAGGTTTTATCATGAAACTGCTCACGCATGTCATATTAAATGAACATCGACGTAATATTCATTCGGACTAGTTGATTCACAGCGTTGATGTATGTCTGTCTATCTATCCGTGTGCAACGTATAGTAGACACAGCAATGAACATAACAATATGCTGATATATAGTAAATATTTCAATAAATAAAATAAACATACCCCCATTTGTTGTACGTATTCATTTATGTCCATTTAATTGTGTTGCATATTATTCAACGTGAATGTGTGATGAGAACTGATGTGTCACGGTATGTTCTAAATAATCTGTATACTAAGTAATCATTTTGTAAATAATATCTTTCATTCATATTTATTAAAGAATTGAGAAAATGAGCTGGCTGGTGCCACCAGGTTCGTCGTACAGAAAACAAATGAGTAGGTTTGTCACGTATATATATGTTACCAGCTGGGTACCTAGTGCATGTAGAGATCTTTGTTATATCTTTGTCAACCATCTATCCACGAGTGAGAGTATGCATTACGACTGATCCAGTCACGGTATCGCTAGATATGTGCGTGTGTTTTGTTCATGGTTTCGTAATATAGATGTCCAGGTGCCCGTTGCACGACGCTCTTGTAGTGCTACAATAGTTGTAACTGGGCTTCCGCAACAATAGAAAGCCTACAATAGTTGTAGCCTACAAGAGCGTCGTGCAAAGGGCACCTG